>BQNB010113685.1:0-21892 GCA_026074375.1 Tanacetum coccineum
TTTCATCAATCAAAAGACAAGAAAAAGGTAAGCCAAAACAATATGCTAAATGATACTAATATAAGTCGAACACCTAATTAGCTAAAAAGGTTTAAAACAAAACGAATCTAAATTTAAGCTAACCTATCGATTCAATGTAAAACCAAATAAACTGGGAAAGTATTTAAGCAAATACCAAAACTATATGAGATAAGCCAATAAGCTAACCAAACAATACTTCTTGTTTAAAACAAAATCTAATATCCGAACAAGTCAATAAGCAGATCACGAATAAGCTACTAACTGCCAGAACCAAACCGAATTCAAAACTACTTATTAATCCACAAATAAGCTGCTCGATGGACAAAATAAGCATAGATATAAGGTAAAACAGATTTTCGACAATAAGCAAGGTGAAAATTAAATCTACAAACTAAATTAAATAAGCCAAGACGAATAAGCTGTTGAAAAGAACTACTCGAACCACACATATTTGCAATAATATTAAGCATATTCCATGTTTTTAGTCCATTTATTAGTGTTTTCCGGGGTATAAGTGATGTGTATTTTCGCACACATCAAATTCTCCCACACTAAGCCATTGCTGGTTCTACACACAATGTTTATTAACACATGCTCCAGAAAGAAAAATGTTTTAACCCTCCTTAACTTTATAACCCCTCACATCAAATAAGAACAGAAAAGGTATACCAAAAAGGTTTAAAATTATTTATTTTTAAAACGCCCCATTTTGACTTTTTTATTTATTAAAAGATAAAACTACGATAAAATTATCTAATAGGCTTTAAGAATGGGAGTTCGTCATTCTCGATTTTTCACAATCCCCAAACCAAGCTTGAAACGAAATCACAGATAAATATATGATAAGATGCTAACACTACTCATAAATGCTAATTGTGTACGCGTAGCTACTTTTTGCTCCCTTATTCCTAGGTTCTCTAAGTATTTTATTCGATGATGTGAAACGAGTTCACTTATTTAAGTAGATTATAGTCTTATTATTAAAAGAAGCCCGGTTTAAACCATAAATGGTTTAAAATCCTTTCCTAAGGAGACGATGTGGTGAGAATAAGGTCCACATAAAGGTTCTAATTTCGCATGATTTAGGGGTTATCCTTTTTATTTCATCCAAAACAACTCAACTACGAGTCCAAAGACGAAAGCTTAATTTAGATAACCCCAGAGTTGAAATTTAGCTTTATTATTATTATTTATTATGCAACAATATTAGCCTTTGGTCCTTTAAACAACTGACACATCGGGCGTCCTAACCGACAAGAGCCAGTAGTCTTATTTTGACCTCAGAAATTTCCTTGACCTTTTTGAAGGCTGCAACATCAGGCGTCCTAACCGACAAGATGCAGCAAACTTTTATCAGTCTCGGATTAACATTATTATTATTGTTACCTCCACCCTTTAAACGACTGCAACATCGGGCGTCCTAACCGACAAGATGCAGTGGTCTTATTTCGGCTTTGGTTTAGCACATTATTATTATTATTATAGCCAAATTTCAAGTCATGTGGTCTTTTAACTACCGAGACATCGGGCGTCCTAACCGACAAGACCCGGTAGCCTATTTCCCCACAACACTGACAGAACCTCGATGTGTACCTTACTTTCACCAGAAGGAATCTCTACGAAGGGATTTAAACTAAGAATCGCAAAAACCAAAGTAACTTTATTTATTTAACAATTATATAACGTTTATTAAGCTGGCAGGAGCAAAAAGCCACAATTAACCTCTATGAGCTCTAAAGAGATCCAACTACTCCACGCTTAACATCTAACTTATATTTAACTCTATCATTTTTCGTTCTTTGCAAAATTTTAAAGTTTAGCAAACGCTTAGTCTAAAAATCCAAGAGGAAAGCTAGAGTGCAAAACTCGGTCAAGTCAAAATATCCCTAGTTCTACGGGCCTACTTATTTCGCATATCTAATAATAACTAAGAGATATTTATTTTTTATTTTATTATTTTTTTAAGCAAAATAAAACAACAACTTGGTTAAAACGGGGTTGCAAGGGACACAACAAGGCACATGTATGATCAATTTCGATAGAAATCCCCCCCCACACTTAGAATCGAACATTGGCCTCAATGTTCAAAAATGTCGGGTGTCACCCCACATAATTTTGCTATTTCTGTGGTAAAACAGGTTATGTGAAGACAAAGCAAATGCAGCAAGATCAAATCGATAGATAAATAAATAAAAAATTGAAATAAGCAAAATACCCCCCCCCCCCCCCAAACTAGAACTAAACATTGTCCTTAATGTTTAAAGGGTCTTTACGTAAATCTAAAGCTTGTAATAATTATGCTAATAGTAAAACGTAATTAAATAAGATCTAAGGATATACAGATACCAATAATAAAAAGCATTGAAACATGAGTGAACGATGTGAAAAACCACGAGCATGAGAGTCATCCTAATTTGGGCAATCTTGAACCATAAAACCCCCAAGCCACGAAACACGAGAAAGAAAGAGGCGAGCCTCCTCACATCACACTTATTAGAAAAAGGAAAAAGAAGATAGAAACACAGGTTGCCTCTCGAGAACCGCTTGTTTTTGTTAACCGAGTCACGAGCCTGACTCGACCCTGAATTTAGTGGTCCATGGGGAAGGTTTGGAGATCCAAGACAACCATAGGTGGTATGTCCCCTCCAAAATAATGTTTGAGTCTATGACCGTTCACCTTGAAGTTTGGTCCACGTTTGAGGATAACTCGACGGTACCATAAATTGAAAACATGAGTAAAGGTGAACGTCGGTCCCCAACGGTTTTGAGCTTGGCCCTAGAAGATCTTTAATGGAGAATTGAAGCGAAGAACTCGATCACCAACTTTGAAAATGCGGTTCTTAATCTTAGAGTCATGAATCTTTTTAGTTTTCTCTTTGTAGATTAAAGAGTTCTTGTAGGCTTGATCCCGGAGTTCATTTAATTCATTCATTTGAACTTTCCGGTGATCACCCGCGGACTTAAGATCAAAATTGCAATGTTTCAAGGCCTAATAGGCCTTGTGTTCAAGCTCGATAAGAAGATGAAAAGCCTATTCCGTACACAAAGCTTATAAGGAGTGCACCGATGGGTTCTTGAATGCGGTAACGGAAGGCACATAAAGCATCATCCTAACATATCGTACCATGAAGTATGATTTTCACCCTACGTCATTCAAAGATACGTTTTAAACCACGATTTAAACCACCACTTTATCCACTATTTGTGATTATACGCATAGAAAGACGGTAAGTAACTCATACATAAGCATGACCTGCGAAATGGTCATTGCAGAAGTGAGTACCACGATCACTAATTATAGCACGAGGAGTTCCAAATCGGGCAAAGATAGATTTTAAAAATTTTACGACGACTCGGGCATCATTAGTGGGGAGTGATTTCACTTTAACCCATTTAGACAAGTAGTCAATGGCCACGAGGATATACTTGTTCCCTCGAGAAGACAAGAACGGGCCCATAAAGTCGATGCCCCATACGTCAAAGATCTCGCATACTTGAATTGCATTTTGGGGGCATTTCATCTTTTTACGAGATTTTGCCTTGACATTGACATGAGTCGCATGACTTCACCATGTCATGGGCATCATGATAAATCGTCAGCCAATAGAAACCGAATCAATTACTTCATAGCAGTGTAGCTCGCACCATGGATGTCCCCCGATGGGTCCATTATTGCAAGCCGTAGGAATCAACGGCTTCCTGGCCGTAAACACATCGTCAAATCACTTGACCCCACAAATTCTAAACAAAGTAGTGGTCGTCCAAAAAGGAATACTTGACATCCTAAAGAATTTTTTTATTGTTGGACGACATCCCTTTCACTACAAAATTCCCCGCATGGTAATTTGCAATGTCGGCAAACCATGGGGTACTAGAATCACCATGAAAAGATATCATTCTGAGGGTCTCGAGAGGAAATGTTTCATTAATTTCCTTTTTCTCGAGATCACCTTGATGAGGATTTTCTAATCTAGATAAGTGGTCGGCCGTAGATTCTTTCGCTCCTTTTTTTATCACAATAATGACATGAAATTCCTTAGAGTGCAAGAGAATCCACCAGAGCAATCTCGGTTTAGATCTTGCTTAGCAGAAAGAAGATTTGTGAGCCGATGTCCGTAACACATGTTTTTGACAAGACTAAATAAAGACTAGAATTTTTCGAAGCATACACCACGACTAATTATCTTTCTCTGTAGAAATGTAATGAGCTGAGCATCGGTCATATGTCTTGCTCGCATAGTGTATAGTCTAAAAATGGTTGGTCTTACGTTCCCTAGGATTGCACCTACCGCAAATCTACTAGCATCACCCCTAATTTCCAAATGGTATTTCCCAATCGGGCAACTAAATCATAGATGCCGTTAATTTCTTCTTAAGAATTTCAAACGCTTTCAATACATTCTTCGCGAAGATAAATAGGTTCTTTTTTCTAGGAGATGGTCCATGGCGTGCCGTTTAGATGAAATCTTGAATAAAACGACGATAGAACCCGCATTACCTAAAAAACTTCCGAACACATTTAATGGTAAGTGGGAATAAAGTAGTTTGCTATTACATCAACTTTAGCTTTCTTTTGTATGCCCAGCAGATTTCCGGGCCGAGCCCAGAATTCTTTAATAGAAAGGTCAGCAAAGCCGAAGGCTGCCTATCCCAATAGGCCGCGGCGGGACGATGAGAGTGGGGTGGGGGGGGGGGGGGGTGGGGGGGAAAAAAAAAAAAAAAAAAAAAAAAAGAAAAAGAGAGAGCTTAGCGTGCTAGCCCGTGCGTCATTCGTATAGTGATAACGCTTTCTCTTTCTTAAGCGCTCCGCCCCCCTTGTGAATAAGCGGGAAACTGTTGGTATGCACTGGCTTCTCTTAAACTATATACCTGGATAGTACTAAAAAACAGGGGAAACCGTGACCTTGAAGATCGTTTTCCCGTCTATTATGTTCCGGTGAGGCAGGCAACACCAGCTGAGGGTAAGGAACGAGAAGAAGCTCACCAACGGTTGTAGGTCAGCCATACATTCAACTGTAGCTCTATCAACCTCAAAACCATATAAAATCTTAAGCCCGATACAATGCCCTCTTTAACTATGAAATGGCATTTTCTCTAAATTTAGAACTAGTTAATAGTCTCGCACCGTTTAGCATTTTGTCTAAATGGGAGAGCAATAAGAGAAAGAATCCACTGAAGACCGAGAAAATCAACCATGAGACACCATTGTTTCCACGATCAGTCATTGAAAATATGCCATCATGTACCTTTGAATGTGCCCGAAGCATTATACATAAAAAAGGGCCCCGAAAGGCAATATGTCGTAGGCAAACGTCACCATAATCGGCAAGTGAAGGTGGTCTTTTCTTGTCTTGCGGGTCAATAGGAATCTGAAAGTATCCAGAAAATCCATCAAAAAACAAAAGTATCGTTCCTGTAAATGTTCAAGCATCAAATTGTCTTTACGATAATCATCAATAAAGCTTCCGGTAATCAATACAACATGCCATCCGTTTGTCTAGCGCATGTTGGAATCAACTCATTATCTTCATTCGTCACAACGGTCATACCTCCCTTCTTGGGCATACAATGAACGGGGCTCACCCACGGACTATTTGAGATAGGGTAAATCAATCCGGCATCAAGGAGTTTGAATAACTTCCTTTTTGATACCTTATGATATTTTTGTTCACCCTTCTTTCAATGTTTGATTGCCGTTTAAAATTCATCCTCATACAATTTTGAAAGTACAAAATTAAGATGCAATGCCTTAATATCGGATATTTTCCAAGCAATGGCACCTTTGTTACTTAGAAACCTTTTAGAAGGCGACCTATACAACATCTTTTAGTTTTTAGTATTTAATAACGGGTAAGTATATTATTCCTACGAAAAACGCATTACTGGAAGTTCCGTACAATTAAGTCTTTCAAAGGAAGAGAGAGAAGGATCATCATTTTTAAAAACTTCACAAGTAAGAAGAATGTCTCTCCTCCCGAATCAAATTCGGCATCATCAATTCCTGATGGAATTGAATCACTTGTAAGACAAGCCTCGATCGATTTCCAGAACAAGTCACTTCCCTAAACGAAGTGAGATAGAGGGAAAGAAGTAGTAATGATAGGATCTAAAGACGGAGTGGGATTGCCACTCTTAGAACTATCCGAAAATCCGAGCACCTCTTGAGCATACTCCTCACATGTAACGTCTATGACATCGATTCGATTAACCGATTCATCATCATATCTATTAGAGAGTTAATCTCAAAAGTGATCGATTAAATGGATATGGGCTTCATCATTGAACTCGAAGGGGTAATTCTTATCGTGTGTTACATCGATTAAAAAATGATCGTTGTCGTCCTCAAGAAAGGCCTCCCGAGAATGAGGGGAACCCGAGGATTGACATCATAATCAACTACAACAAAGTCAGCCGGAAAATGAAACTTTCCTACTTTCACAAAGACATCTTCGGCAACACCAACCGGATAAGCAACTGATCGGTTTGCAAGCTCGAGAGTCATGCGAGTCGGAGTAAGTTCCGGGAGCGAAATCTTCTTCCATACGGAAAGAGGCATAAGTTGAGCAAGCGCCAGATTTGCTAAGGCTAAGCACCTCATTCTAGCTCCCGAAAAATCACAAGGAATAATAAACCTTGCAGGGTCCTCTAAGTATTTTAGGCAACATCTAAGAGCATCGCCGAACAATCTCATTTAATGGAGTATTGCCAATCAAATAATTTCTCCTAATTACTAAGAGACTCTAAACGTAAGATCGAACTAAGGCATGTGAAGAAGACATCCCGTAAAGATAAGGTCAAAATGAAATCTTTGAAAGAATTAAGGAACTTCCAACTTTGATTATTATCTTCTCTTGGATCCTTTTGGTCGTTTAGCCTTGAAGGGATAAGTATCGAAGTTTAGGATTAGGTTTTAGACAACATCGTGCTCGAGGAAGAGGAACTTTTACAACCGGAGGTTGACGTGTGCGTTACTTCTTCGAAAGAGGAGAAGAAGTAAGGTTGGAATCGTAGTCCCATCAAAGATACAAACTTTGGTAGTAATAGCTATCAAGTCACCTCTCGGGTTAGCAATGGTATTACTAGAAAGTGATCCCGAACCCGAGGTACTTTGCATTTGAAAAAAAACTGCTCATCATGTTCTTTATATCATTCTTTAACTCATTTCTCTGATTCCTCATCGTAGTCTGGACTTCATTCTTAAATTCAGCTTTCATATTGTTTATTTGATTTTGCATGGCTCTCATATTAACATCATTAATCTTCATGCAGTTCGAGAAATCATTCAAAGGTCCAACTTGAGTTTGATTAAGCGGAGCTTGATAATTCTTATTTCCTTGATTGAAGTGATTCTGATTGTATCCTTGAATTAAGATTGTAACCGTTTTGATTGTTCTGCACATTCGGTGAGAAAACTGGTGGGTCTCATTTGATAGCTAGCACGGTAATTAGTTCTCGTGAGGACGGTATCCGGGACCTTCCTTGATTGTAAGGTCCATATGGCAGCATAAGCATAAAAGTGTTTTTCCATCGGTAGCAAGTACTCTGATAGTAAAGGGATGCGTCCACCACAAGTAACACAAATTTCATCTGTAGCTTTAACGGGAGCTATGAAGGAGTCTTGTTTTGAAGAAACATAGCCTTAACTGCATCAGTAAGAGCGGTAATCTCTGGTAGATAAGCGGGAGTAGAACAAGTACTTGCTTTTGAAACAACCAGTTTGTTTCTTGAAGTGCGAACTTTCGACTTATTCTCGATAATAGTCAAAGCATCTCGAGGAGTACGGTTCAAAAGATTACCACCTGCATTTAGAGAATCTTGATCGGATTGTTGTCAACGCATTGTAAAATGTGAGTCCCGATTGATGCAAATCTAAAAAAACTGTGAGGTGGGCATTACGGAGAAGATCTTTAACATGAACCCATCCTCCACTAAACATTTCATCAAAACCTTTGTTGAAATCTGATGTCATTTTTAAGATTCGTAAGTCTATTGAAGGAGGAAATAAAATAATTCACCAAACTGTAGAACGAGATCTTCCATGTATGGATAGAACGAGGGGGTTCTTTTTCAAGCCAAATCTGGGCTGCCCCCTCAAGAGAAAATGGGAAAAGCATCAACTTGATAGCTTCATGTGGAACATTCTTTTACTTAAGCATAGAAGTGATCTTGTTAAACCAACGAATATGAGAATGGGGATCGTCCCTCTCAAAACCATGAAATTGACTCGAAGTTACTAGCTGAAGTAACCCGACTTTTAATTCAAAATTTTCGGCAAGTATAGCGGGAATAACAATCGCATCTCCGTAACCCTCGGTGGGAGCTTGGAGTAATTCCGACATACTACGCGTATCCGCCATAGTATCAACGGGAGTCTCTACAATAGTTCGAAGCTCGGGTTCGACTATTTGCTTGGAATGTCTACTATAGTTGCTTCGGATCGTGGACTATTCAACAATTAAAATTCGATGAGAGCAGGTGCGCATGCACAGAAAACAAAAAAAGAGAAAAAAAACAAAATATTTTTTTTTAACCAATAGTCAAAAGTTCATGGTAGCTCTCTAGAAAACGCACAAAGAAGCGGAGGAGCGAGTAAGCGCGAAGCATTTTAAAAACCTTCACCTTCGTACTAAGTACGTATGATCAACCCTCCTTATACCTCTCTTAATAGTTTGGTTAATCAAAGGTAGCCGATTTAACAATTGACCAACACGATTTAGTTAATTAATTTGGTTTTAATTATTTGGTACTTTCAATAACGTAGAGTAAAAGTATTTTTGGTGTTTAATAAATCCACAAATATAAAATGAGAGAAATAAAATATTTTTTATATTTTAATATAAAGAAAATAAAAAATAATAAAGAAATGTAAAATATAATATTCCACTAAAATTATTAAACTTCACGGGGAAGGTCATCAATGCACCTAATCTTCAAACTTCAACACGAAAATCGTTTCACTACTTCCCCGGCAACGGCGCCAAAACTAAATTCTAGTGTGAATAATATATAAAAATATATAAATATATAGTATTAATATATAAGCAATCGGCAAATCACTCTGTGAAAGAGGTGATAAGCTAAATTACAATAAAATATCTTTCCCGAAAGTACTGATGAGAAAATTACCTTAGGGAAGAGGATAAATTCAAATCGTTCACGAGTCGTTTCCCCGAAGCCTGAATAATTGAAAATCTTTGTTTCGTTCTTTGATCGCAGTCTTGAAAATCGAATATGGTTCAGAGTGTGTGGGTGGTCTGAAAAAATTTGAGAATCGGTTGAAGAGAATTCGGATTTGATCATAGCAAATTATTTCCAGCTCCAGAATTACATGTCGGACAAAATTCATTTTGAAGTTTATCTCCACACCTTTCGCAATTACATTGTTGACAAACGATACCGTATATCGGACCTCCACACCAAAAACATTCACGTGGCTCGAATGTCGACATTAGAATTAAACAAATAGATGATAAGAAAAAGAATTAAATGGCAAAGACATTAACAGTAAGATTATTTTTGATTTTCGAGTTTTTTTAACAACATATTTTACAAAGACAAAATGAGATTGAAAACTTAAACGATAAACAACTTGCTTTCACAGTATCTCTCTATATAAAGAAAAACGCACAAAGGAGCGGAGGAATCATGAAAACTCGAAGCTATTAAAAACCTACTCTTTTCAGTCATTAATCCTCGAACAACACTTCTTCAAACCCCTCTTATAGTTTGTTAAACTAATAAAGGTGAGCCGAATTAACAAATGAACAAAGGCAATTTTTAATCTGTTTGTTTGGAACATATTTATGATAATGCTCCTTGAGAGCATTATATTAGAAGATGATTTTTTATTCTTATTTAAGGACAATGTTTTTATATTTTTTTGATTTTTCTTTAAAAAGAAATGAAAAATATTTTTGTATTTTTTTTATTTTTTTTAAGAAGAAAATATATGTCACAAACGAAAAACAATAACTTCACGAGGAAGGGTCTTCAAGTCACTAATCGTCAAACCTTAACGTAAGTCGCAACACCACTCCCAGCAAGCTCTCCAAAAATTGATTCTTTTGGAAACTAACCTTTAATATATATAAATAAATATATATAAATATATAATAAGATAATCTCAAAATCTCAATCAAAATCAATGAGTAAACCGAAAGTATGTGATTCCCGGGTCGTTTTTCCCCAACGAGGCGTGAAATTGACGGTTACGTTTTTGGTTTGACTTTTGGGTGCTTGAATAACAAAGTTTTGATTGGGTTTTCAAAATTCTACGAGAAATTATAGAAATTTAAACTAAGGAATACTTAAATCTACGAGAAAAACAAGCAAAGGCACGGGAATTTAAACCTAAACTACGGGAAAGCAATAAAGGCAATTAAATAACTTAAAAATCTACGGGAAACATAAGTAAGGCATGGGAAAGTAAATCCTAAGTCTACGGGAGCATAAAAATGAAGGCAATTAAAGTTAAAACACGAAAACGTTAACGGAAATTAAAAACGAACGCGACTTGAAACCTAAATTATCAAAATTTAAACCGAAAATGATTTTTTAACTTTTAATAAATCCTAAAAAACTAAATTCGGAAAAAAAATAAAGGAAACTAAAACGAAACACTAAGAGAAAAACGAAGAAAACGCGAACGGGAATTCCTAATCCCGTTCTTAAAAAACAAATTAGTAAAATTTTTAACCCTACGGAGGGCAAATTTAATTTTCCTAAGTCCTAAACGATAAAAGAAAATTAAAAAAAAAAAGAATTATATTTTTTGATTTTTATTTTATTTATTATGAATTAAAAACAGTTTTAATGAAATAAAATTATTAAAAATAGCAAACTAATTTAAAAAAATTCAAAAAAACTACAGAAAGTACTTTGACTTATGCTGAATCTAGGAAAAATAAGAACTTTGAAAAACGGCTTATAAATAAGCCAGAAATAAGCTAATTTGGACTGAAAGGCTTAAAAGGCAAAATGAGTATATAAATTAAATGTGAGAAGGCTAACAACAGCCCCTACTGGTGCTGGTGTTTTGTGTGAGTGTTGCTTGGGACAAAAATAAAAAAGGTGGTAAAAAAAAAAAACAGTTAGTTGTATGTAAAGGGAGAGGTCATGGGTTCAACCCCCATGCATCTCTCTTTTTTGAAAACATTTTTTTTTACTTTTTCTTTTTAAAAACTCATAACAGACACTAAAATAAGCAATTTAAAAAACTGATTTTTTATAAAACTTAAAAATAAGCTGGTAATAAGCCAAAGAAAATTGACATAATTGGTTTCTTTTTTTTAACTAAGACTTAAAAGCTAAAATGTTGGGCTTTTTGACACAATAAGCATTAAAGTAAACAAATCAACTAAAAACAGATAATCACTAAACCCTAATAAGCACTAATGAACAGGTATAAGCTAACAAAAGAAACTGAAAATAAGCTGAAATGACAGAATCACTCAAAAGGCTCTTAAGCTTAAATTCCTAAACTGAAAATGCTACTAACTCAAATAACTCAATCCTAATCTAAGTAAGCTAAAAGCACTCTAAACTATCCCTAAAAGCGCCTTAAGCAAATTAAAGCAATCCTAGCAATCATAAGGCTCAATAAGCAAAAAGGCAAAAATGGTGCAAATACTTGTTGTATAAAAAGGCCAAAGGGACTTTTTGGGCTTAAATTTAAGCCCCCAATCAGAACCTTATGGCTATACAGCTTATAGGACCTTAAAGCTTATCCAAAGAGCTACAATAATTAGCAAAGAAAAAGGAGTTTGAAATTCATCTAAGCTATAAAAAAAGTGAATGAAAATTGGCTTTACCTCACCGGCACAAACTAAGTAATGGTTTTCTTTTTTGAAGAAAATGGTTATTTGCAGACTTCAAAATAAGGCTAGTAAAGTAAGATAATACACAAATAAGCACAAAAAGATCAGGCCTTATATGCTAATGAACTTATTTCTAACAAATTCAGACCCTAAAACAGAAATTTACTTATCTAAATTATAACTTGAAAATGACCTTTTAAACTTTGAATTTGAAACAAGTTCAAATTTATTGACAGTTTAAACCAAATCAAAGACAGACTAAAAACAACACACTCCTACTGCATTTTGAGACTCATACCATCAATAAAACAATACAGGATTAACATAATTCAAGATTAAATCAGATAAGCATTGCTATAAACCTAGAAAGACTCAGAATTAAACCATGGATACCAAATACCTTAAAACTTAGATTTAGATTTTAAAGACTTGTTAAAACTAACTTATAGACTAACTTTAAGCTGATTTAAACTGATAAAAAGGCCTAAGTGCATCATGAACCTCCCATTTTAATTCCTTAACCCAAACACCCCTTTAAATCCTAAAACTTACTTTAAGCTATAAACAGACTAAGATAAGCTATAAAATGCTATAACAGATTGAGAATAAAAATAACACAAAGACAAATTAAGCAAAAATCTAGATAGATAAGCACTATAAAATACAGCAGAACATAATAAGCAGTTTAAAAGCAAAAAAGGCAGATTTTAAAAAAAAAACAAACAAATGACATTGGAAACATAAACAAAAGCACGAAAACATTCCAAACGGTAAAATTAATCCAACATTAAACCGCATTAAGTATAAAATAATCATCATTATTAATTTTAAACATGAAATAAGTCAAAACATAAAGAAAAAAAGAAAATGGCAAACTTACAATGTCCTTTTCTTTGTCAAGTATCTAAAGCCCCAAACACTTTCCAATTCACCCTAATGCTTCCCAAGAAGCTCTAATACCCAATAAGCCATCCATAACTACTTATTCATCCAAAAGCTTAAAACCAAATACTTACTAATGAAATAGTAAAAGCTTAGTTTTATAAGCTTTTGAAAAGCTTATCCAAGAAACACAGAGTTAAAGAAGCTTAATAAGCTTATTTAAGCAGCTTAAAGTCAATTAAGGCATTAAAAGAAAAGACATGGGGATTAAATTTAGAATAAGCTGAAATTTTCATTATAAAAAAAGAGGTTACAAGGCTTGAAAGATAAAGTACAATAACTGAAAGAAACTAATATAAGCATGAAAAATAAAGACATACTACTCCTAAAACTAGCTTAGATACCTTATAAGCAAAAACCAAAACTAATTTATATAAAACAAAGTGCGGTCTCACTTGTGCTTGTTGTGTTTGTTTAGGAGAAGAGCTCAAATCCTCATCACAACGAGCCATCCATCCTTCATGCTCGTCCAAGTTCTAAATCCTGGCCATTGATTTTTTGCTCTTTCTTTGACGAATGGGGATGTTAGGTATTGCCAAAGGTGGAACTTGGTATTGGTTGAAGTTGGTAATTGTTGGGAGGGTGATGTTTTTTGTCAGGGGGGGGGGGGGGGGGGGTGCAGAGAAAGTGGGACAGGAATGATGAATAGTAAAGTGAATTAGGGATGGCAGAAAATGGGTGTGGTACTGTATTGTTAATTGTGAAGGGGTTAGGGAAATTAGATGGGTGTGTAAAGGTGTTGGTATGGAGAACCAAAATGTTAGTCCCAGACATATGGTTGAAATGAAAAAGAAGGTTAAAGGGTTAAAGAGTTAAATTGACATAACAGGCTAGCATACTGTTAAGTGGTGTAATGGGCATGGACTTTTGCCGGTTTATATATAAAGGAATTTAGGGCAATAAAAATGATTTCAGGGCTTATATAAGATTTTAAGGCGTATTAAATAAATTCTAATGGGCTGACCCGTCCAATAAATGGGATACTGGTTTGGCCATTTAAGATTTTTCTGTTTCGCTCTATCTTTTAACTTTGACTTAATTCAAAGCTCATTCCATTCTGTGCTCGGTTTGTCCGTTTTGGCTTGATTTTTGTTTTTTATGTGATACCGCACTGCACAATACAAATGCAACACACAAATACAATGTATTTTTTGTATGTTATTGGTCATTTTAAGTCCGTTTTAATCGAAAATGGAAAGTGTATTATTTAAGCACAAAAAACCAAAATCCCCACATACTAACCAAATGTCTTTCCTCACCGCATCAAAAGAGAAAGCACTTAAAACCAAGAAACTCATCCCCTCAACAATAACCTCAAAAAGTAGCTAAGTGTTCATCAAGGGGAATCAAGGAATCAATAGCTTTGACAAGTCCCGTTTTTGACAATTTAAATATTACACATACTACCAACTAATATTTTTTGTATTTTCCTTTTTTTCTTCATTTTTTTGTATTTTATTTTTAATCCAACTAACTAACTTATTTGACTTTCGTTATTTTTATAACTTTAGGGTCATAGAACAAGACGCATTTCAATCCTAAAATGCCCCAAAAAGGATAAATTCATCGTTCTCGACTTTTCACTTATTCCAAACCAAGTTTAAAACGAAATCACCTCAAATATGAGCTAAGATTCTAACACTAATCATACTTGTACCTTGTAAACTTTTCACTCCTGACAATTATTATATTATGTGAATGTGCCATTTCGAATTTCAACCATGGATCAACTTTTTACAAAATTTCTATGCTTCACGTTCCACCCGAGAATAATGAGTTTGAAGGCGAGATCATCCCATGTAGCGACTTTCGTCTCGGCACATCCCAACCTTGCGGCTAAGTGACCAGGCTTTTGACACCTCACAGAGACTATTATCGGGACTCCCGGACCTTCGGATTCAAAACTACTCTATGGTTTCGTTACACATAGCTTATTAGAAAAACCACAACTTAAAATGAAAACAATCTTAGTTTCAAAAAGCATATTTAAAAATTTAAGAAAAAAACAGATTTTCCCTATAATTTAAAAAATCACATTATTCACTTAACATTAATATAACCATGATCAATTGAAATCCACGACCTTTTAGAAGGCTGCAAACATCGTAGTGATGCCGCAAGATGCAACAACTTTATCAGCTCGGATTATTATTTTCCTATGGGGCTTTTCTTTAGAAGGCTGAAACATCGGTTTGTGAGTCGCAAAGATGCAGCAAACTTTATCAGCCCACAGTTCATATTATTACCTATTCCATCATTTTTTTTCATTAACTTTAAAACCATGATATAGAGAATACTCTTTTTTAGGAAAATTATTAAGTACAAATTTGAACTAAGCCAAAAAAATTATTGACTACATCTCAAAAATTGTCGATAAGTTAATTTTCAAAATATCCCCCCACTATTAATAGTCCGTTAGTGAGCTTATGGGAGAAAAACCACAATTTACACACATGAGCTTTTAAGATTTCCAAATAATCCTTTATTTAGCATCTAACTCATACTTAACTCTATCATTTTCCGTTCTTCGCAAAGATCCGTGAATGCTTAGTCTAAAAGTTAAGAACAAGCTAGAACTCAACACGCTCGATCGAGTTAAAATTTATTCTTAATCTACCCAGCAGGAAAGTCAAAATTATGACAAAAACACATATTTTGTTTTTGAAATTTATTTTTAAAATTTTTTGGTATTTTGGTGGTAAAAACAGGATTACGTGAAAACAACGACTGCAGGCACAATTAAATCGAAGATCCCCCCATACTAGAACTAAACATTGTCTTCAATGTTTTAAGAAGGGTCTCTACGTCATACTAAACCGTAATAATGTTTAAAATAAACGTTAGTCGATTAGATTAGGATATCGGGATTCCCAAAATGAAGCTGAGGATGTGAAGCTCGAGTGAATGAAGGACAAGACCGCGAGCACGAGAGTCATCACAATTCCGGAAATCCTGGACAATAAACCACAAAACACAAAACATGAGAAAGGTAGAGGCGAGCCTCCTCACAACACACTTATTACAATAATAAAACACGGATAAGCCAATGGGTTCCACCTACGAAGCCGCTTGTTTAAGGTCACTAAGCCTTGACCCGATCCCCATACTTTGAGCTTTGCCAAGGGGGATAAAAATAGGGATGACGAACACCCAAATTAGGAGTGTTGTCTCCATGAATCAACATCAGGCTTTTATGATGAAAAAGCTTGGAAGCTTTAAAGCCCTGATGTGATGAAGAAGGAGGAGATTTCTCCTTTGAAGGCAAGAACACCGTGATTGAAAAAACTTAATCATCATTTCGGATGACAAAGAAGAAAAGTATCAATCACGTGGAAAGAGTATCATGAATCCGTGATAAAAAATTCAATACATATCTCGGATCAAAAATGCTGTTTTCTATCTCCGGAAGGAGAAGAAACATCAAGATTGGATCCGAGATCATTATGACTACTATTCTTCTCTTTACTATCGAATTTAAAAGTTTCAAGCTCGGGAGTTGTTTCAACTTTTTCCAAGAAGGAGTCACTATTCTCAACGGGGATGTCTTCCCTGTTATCAATGGTTGAATCTCTCGAATTGGGATAATTAACATGAAATGATTCGAACTCAAAAAGGTAAGTAGAATTATCGTCATTTTCGGAGTCGAAATCATCATTCTCAATACTCGATGGTATTGAGTCATCCGGACCGGGAAATATATCGATCTCTTCCATAGGAAATGTGGGAAGAGATTCGATGATCGTATTTGAATTAGCTTGAAAATCTTCCGGTGGTCAGCGAGTCGAATTGTCGTACAACGATCTCTCAATAGAACGAATGTCATCCTCCAGATTAGAATCCTCAACTTCCGGTGAAATTGGTTTGAAAAGAGTGAGTTCATCGGCAAACTCCTCGAGGAGAGGATCGATCTTGGGAGAGAAAGTCATAAAAGTATCACGATTGAGTAATGATTCAAGAAGATAAGACTCGGTGTCAAAATGATCATTTTTCGGAGTAGAATCGGGGTCTTCATTATGAATCGGATTAAACTCACTAGTATTGATTTCCTCGTCTAGATCAAAAAGAGGGTTCGAATAAGTTATAAAACTCATTTCGTGAATTTCCTCCTCATGACTCGACTCGTTATCACTAGAGGTAGAATCGTCGAAGAGACGATTGGAATACGTCGAAAAATTTGTCGTTTGAGAATCATCACAATCGGGCACATCACACTCACATTCATCCTCGGACTCACTTGGATTTTGGACAAGGTTTTCAACACTAGACTTTATGAATCCGTCCGATTCCGTTTCCGAAATTGTGTCAAGATGTTTGTCCACCATGATGAGAGAGTCCATTTTTGGTGAATCGGGTGTGATTGCAACACATGGAGGAAGTCCAGAAATAATAGTATCTCTCAAAGGAATAGAACTTTCCTCGTCATTGTCATCATCGTAGCAAACGAGAATCTTCCAATATCGGGCGTTAGCTGCTTGCTCTTCTTCAATTCGCTTTTCTTCTTCCTTCTTTTGTATATATTGACCAACCATATCACATACGGATGTTATTTGTTCCTCCTATGCTTAATTTCAAAAAATTTTCTCCCAAGCCAGCATAAAACCTTGGTGTTTCTCTTAAAAAAGATACACGATTAAACATCTTTTAGAAGGTTTCTATAGAGTTTCATTAAGTTTTTCTCTTGCATGCAGACTTTCCTCACTTGTTTACTTCTTGAGGAGTTGAATGAATGCGGGAGACCTGCGGGGTCGAACTTATGGTCAAAACCGCTAAGAATTAGAATCATAACACGGATAGGTTCGTGATAATTTTGATTAAGCGGTTGAACATTGAAACATTCTAAGAGGTCCCCCTCACGCAGGTTTCACAATAAGCGCTCATCAAAGATCAATTTGACACATTGAAAAGTCTCCATGAGGTCCCCCACAACGGGCAACAACAAAGATTTTGTTCAGTGAAAATTTGAAAATTTTGAGGAAATTAAAGTCTTGATGTAACATAACACGGTTCCGGTTAGATTCAACGGAAACTGAGGTGGACATTTAACCATAATAGAGCATGATTGCCCTTCCCACAAAACTCATACGAATAGAACGTCGGGGGTTGCGGAGGTGGGTTGAAAACGTTAGAAAAATCATAAACGAAATTTGAAACATAAGGTAATGAATTTTCTTCTTCAAAATAGCACGTCGGATCCAAACTTGGCAAAGTTTGTGGTAGCTCATCAATGGTTTGATTGCATGGTTCTGGATTAAGATAATCGTGAGCTTTCGGAGGACAATTATTAACCGACAATGAGCACTTTTCCCACAAGACATACATGTGCAGTTATTGACAAAAGAGATTCCATCTAACGAAATCAACCACACTCGTAACAACAATTGTGGTCATTTGTGGAGGACTTGCGAGGGATATCTACCGGGTCCTGTTTGACAACCGCATGCACTGAGAGAATAGTAACGTTGGTATTGTCTTTGGATGAACTCAGAGAGTATCTTTGAAGGGTCTTGAAAACTACACTTCATTTTCAACATAATGTGCAAACGAGTCTTCTTTGAATTTCTTTCGTAAAAGAGAACATCCAGGACAATATGGACCATCACAACCGGGTTCCACACTTTGCCCAACTTGAGGAGGGTTGTAGAGAAAATTTGGGAGTTTTATAGGAACACGAATAAATTTTGTCCGATGACCATAAATCTCTTTAAACACCACAAGATTTTTTAGTGGACAAAGCCTCCCACACGACGCAATAAATGGGATATAAGGATGAAAGGTCTTTAAACTCATGAATTCACAACTAGATCAATCCGGGATGTCATACAGAAATAAAAATAGAGGGATAAGAAGGAAGAAATTAAATGGCAAGAGGTTAAAGGAGGTTATTTATGGTATTTTCATATTTGATTAACAACAAAAAACAGATTGAATAACACTAAAAACGATAATCAACTAGCTCACGCAGCTCTTTAAAAGAAAAACGCACAAAGGAGTGAAGGAGCGGGAAAGCGCGAAGCTATTAAAAAACCTTTCTCCTTTAGTGTCATAGTTCAGTTGGAACAGACCCCCTTTAACCCCTCTTATAGTTTTGTTTAAACTGTTTAAACGGTGAGTCGTATCTCGTAAAGTGACACAAAGGTCAAGTTTTGAAATCTTTTGATTCGGAGTTGGGAAATTATTAGATAAAACTTCAGTCAGTTGAAAGTATTATATGTTAATGTTCTTTTACCAACTTGATGATTTTTATCTCTTGATTAAGGAAAATGTTTTTATATTTTTGATTTTTTTCTTGTTTTTATTTATATATATACCAAAAAAAGAAAAAAATATTTTTGTATTTTTGTATTTATAATAAGAAGCGAATATTAACAAAATAAGGAATAAACTTCACAAGGAAGGTTCTTCAAGGCACAACAAACTCCAAGTGATAGTCTGATTCAAAGCCTCCTCGGCAGCGGCGCCAAAAATTGATTCCTTGCTTTCCAACACTCTATATGTGAATATAAAATGCAAGGAAAGGGAACACAATTATAGTAAGATGGAAGGAAATGAAAATCACTTTTGGGAAAGCAATGATCAAATCTCCCGGGTTATCATAATCCCTAGCGAGGCGTGAATATGGACAATCAAATGTTGTTTGTGGAATAATGCTTGAATATACAAAGGGGGAATTGGTTTTCTATTTCTAATCATAAAATGAGAGCACAAGCGAAGTTACACAAAAAAAATGAAAGCAAACTAAGAAATAAGCTATGCCTACTAAACACTTATGCACAAAAATAAGCAAAGATAACAAGTTGAAATAAGCTAAAATGACAGAAACGCATAAAAAAAACTTTAAACACTTAGAAAGCACTTTTATTAAAGACAAAAAATTTTACAACTCAAGAATGAGCACAGAAATAAGCTAAAAATATGACAGAATTGCTTAATGACTTAAAAACTTAACTCTTAGCTTTTTAAGACCAAATAAGCAAACTAAAAATGATAAATAAGTTAAAACAGATTATAAGCTATGTCTAAAAAGCAAGAACAAACAAGAATAAGCAAAGGAAATAAACTAAAATTATAAATAAGCTAAAATAAGCTTATGGCTTAACAAAATAATCTAAATTGAGCTGAAACCAACCTAATAAGCTAAATGGAACACAGAATAAGCAGATACAATAAGCCAAAGGGCAAAAATGCACTAGCAGTACTAACTTTAGCACTAGCAGTATTAACTTCAAACTAATAGCATTAACTTTAAACTAACAGTGGGAACTTTTTAGCTAACAGTGGGAACTTTTTAAACTAACAGTGGGAACTTTTTAAACTAACAGTGGGAACTTTAAAAACTAACAGTGGGAACTTTAAAACTAACAGTATTAACTTTAACAACAACTAGCAGTGCTAAAGACCACAGGGTAACTAGCAGTGCTAACTTGAAGTTAGTGCTGCTTTGCCAAACACCCCTAGTGTTCTTAAAAACATTTTGGGCTTTTGAAATGGAAAATCAATGATTAAAACTTAAATACCAGACATAAATAAGCATGTAACAAACCTAAGTAGCAATTTTCAAAAAAGTGAATAAGCTAAAACAATAAGCTACTGATCTATGCTAATATTTTTGGGTTTTTTAAGGTTTTTAAGATAACTTATGAAAATCTAAGATTTATACCATAAAAGCTAAAGACAGATTATTAAATAAGTTCAATAAGCACAATAAGAAAGATTTAAGAACTTAATAATTTGGAAAGAAGATTAAGCAGTTAAAAACTATTTTTAACACTAACAGTATTAACTGTAAACTAACAGTGGCAACTTTTAAGTTTAAACAAATGAGCTAAAAACTATGAAAAAGCATTAATAGGTTATAAATGACATAAATAAGTAAGAATAAGCAGTAAATAAGCAGTTGAAATAAAGATCTTTAAAACTTGAAAAGTAAAGCTTACAATATCCTTTGCACAAAACAAGGAAGTAAATGCTCTTTGAGCTTTTCTACAAGCTCTAGCTTATCAAAGATAAGCTAGTGACAGCAATAAGCCCTTCCAAGACTGGCTTATCATCCAAAGTAGCTTTTTTTTAGTTATTTTCAATGAAAATGTGATTTAAGCACTAATAACTATGGAAAAGTTCATAGAGCTTAAACAGTGCAGCTTATTTGAGAGTAAATAAGAGCTTATCAAGAGCTTAAGAAAGCTTAATGAACACTTTAGAACTTATAATTGAATATAACAGTAATTTAAAAAGAGAACTTAATATTGGATTAAAACTTTAAACTTGAGTACAAACTTGAAATACAATGACAATAAGCTTAAATAAGCTGAAAAGCTGAAAATTACAAGAAAACGATTTAAGAAAAGCTTAAAAACTAAAATGGTGCTCTTATTTAATTTCTTCTGTTGTCCTTTTTTTGTGGTGTTTCTGGTTTTACTCTCCAAAGGCTTCTATTTATAGCTGAGGGGAGGTATTGGCTTCTATCCCACTTGGTTATCACTTGAGTGTATTCAAAATTTTGATCTCACCGTTCATTCTTTCTAAAAATCGATCCCGACCCTTAATTGTGGTTGGTCCAATGGCGTTCTGCCGTGTGGAGGATGGTGGGAGGTGGTGGCAGAGTTGTTAGGCAAGTTGGGATGGTGGGTGATGGAACAATAAGGTGGTATTGCTTTTGATGGGTGGAGAGGTGGTTTGGGTCGTGGTTTTAAGAATTTGCACCGCTAGTTCCTAAGGACTAATGGTGTAAATTCTTAAGGATGCTTTTTAGTCGGTTTGGGGTAATTGCAGAATCAGCCCCTCAACTTGGTGTTGGGCTTTTTTTTGGCATAATGGGCTGACTTGGCCCATTAATTTGGGTCCGGGTTGGCCCAATAAAATGTATTTGTCCTCGGCTTTGACTTGTTCAAGCTCTTTTCAATCCCGTGCTCGGTTTTGTTGTTTTGGCTTTGTTTTTGTCGTTTTCCTGAATATCCTTGACCTGCACATCATAAATAACAAAACACACAAAATACAATGTATTTTTGACATATTTTGGGCATTTAGGCACGTTTTTATAGGTAGAAGGTATGTGTATTTAAGCACATACCATGGATCCTAACTCATTCCATATAGTTTAACCATTTAGATTCTCG
>BQNB010113686.1:0-16654 GCA_026074375.1 Tanacetum coccineum
TATCTAAGTACGGTTTGCACACTCGATTCATCAGATCCATGAATACAGTCAGTGCGTTTGCCAATCCAAAAGGCATTACTTGGAACTCGTAGTGACCATAGCGAGTCCTAAACGCTGTCTTTGGAATATTATTGTCATGAACTCTGAGTTGGTGATAACCAGACCTCAAGTCGATCTTCGAGTAAACACTTGATCCGTGCAACTGATCAAATAAGTCATCGATTCTTGGAAGTGGATATCGATTCTTCACAGTCAGCTTATTCAGTTCACAGTAATCGATACACATCCGAAAAGATCCATCTTTCTTTTTGAAAAACAAGACCGGGGCTCCCCAAGGTGAGTAACTCGGTCTTATAAATCCCTTGTTAGAAAGTTCTTGCAATTGAGTAGACAATTCTTGCAGTTTTGACGGTGCTAATCTATACGGTGCGCATCCTACAGGTGCAGCACCAGGGACCAAATCAATTTGAAATTTGAGTTGTCGCTTTGGCGGTAATCCAGGTAAGTCTTCTGGAAAAACCTTTAGAAAATCCCGTATAGTCAGCACGTTCTCAAGTCCCTTCACCTCCGACTTGTCTTCGGTTTCCTTCTTCGTCACTTTTGACAGAAAAATTAGGCATCCTTTTTCAATATACTTTTGAGTTTTAGTGCACGATATAATGCTCAATCTGGATCTCATCCAATGGAATAGATAGTGGTTCGTCTACGAGATACTTCTTTAAATTGGAAACATGAAAAGTGCTATGAACTCGGCTTAATTGCTCTGGGAAGTCAAGTCGATAAGCAAGTGTTCCCACTTTAGCGAGAATCTTGAAAGGTCTAATATAGCGAGGGTTCAACTTCCCCCGTTTGCCTAAACGTATCACCCCTTTCCATGGCGACACTTTCAACATGACCTTGTCTCCAACCTCAAATTCTAACGGCTTACATCTCCTATCGGCGTAGCTCTTCTGTCTATCTCGTGTAGCTTGAATATGCTTCTTGATCTGAATGATTTTCTTAGTTGTTTCATGGACAATTTCCGGGCCAGTGAGCTGAGCGTCTCCAACCTCAGCCTAACAAATAGGCGATCTACATTTTCGGCCATAAAGAGCTTTAAACGATGCAGCCTTGATACTTGTATGATAGCTGTTGTTGTAAGTAAATTCTACCAAAGGTAGGTGTCTATCCCATCCTTTCCCAAAATCAATCACACAGGCACGTAGCATGTCCGCTAAGGTTTAGATGGTTCTCTCACTCTGACCATCAGTTTGTGGATGGTAAGCCGTACTCATATCCAATTGAGTATTTAGGGCTTCGTTTAGTGATTTCCAGAAATGAGATGTAAACTTACTGTCTCGATCAGAAATAATCAAAACTAACACACCATGTCTTAAGACTACTTCCTTCAAGTATTGTCTCATCAACTTCTCCATTGAGTCGGTTTCCTTCATTGGTAAGAAATGAGCGGACTTTATGAGTCAGTCAACAATTACCCAAATTGTATCTTGACCAAACGATGTCTTTGGAAACTTAGTAACGAAATCCGTAGTAATGTTCTCCCACTTCCACATTGGGATCACAAGTTGAACCAACAAACCGGATGGTTTTTGGTATTCGGCCTTGACTTTGGCACATGTCAAACATTTACTGATGCAAGTGGCAATCTCTGCTTTCATATTTGGCCACCAATACAGTTTCTTTAAATCCTGATACATCTTGTCCGATCCAGGATGAATTGAATATTTTGACTTATGCGATACAGTCAGCACGTCCTCAAGTCGTTTCACCTCCGACTTGTCTTCGGTTTCCTTCTTTGTCACTTTTGCCAGAAAATTAGGCATCCTTTCTCAATATACTTTTGAGTTTTAGTGCACGATATAATACTCAACTTTGACTTCTCTCCTTTGCAGTCTCTATCACCTTGAACTATCAAATCTTCATCTCCATAGGGAATTCGCATGATCTTCCCGTCATAAACGATTACTGCATGATGGTTCGCTAACCAATCCATGTCGATAATGACGTCAAAACTTCCAAGTTTGACTGGCATTAGGTCGACATTGAATGGGTGGCCTAATAATCCTAACGTATAGCCTCTAAGTATGGTATTAGTTTTAGAAGTTCTCCTGTCGTATAATCACAAAACTAACTCTAAATGTTATCGGGGGTTATATCAAGCAAGGTACTAAAAGTAGTCGACATTAAACTTACGATCGGCACCAAATCATATAATACAAAGCCTAATGGTATGTTGAGAAAGGAAACGTACCTTGAACAACATTTGAATCGTGTTTATGCGTCTCGCACACCAGCACATATGCTTTTCCTCTTGCTTTACCAACACCATTCTTGTTTCCAGCCTTATTTCCACGGTTTTGATCTTTTAGCTTTAGACAATCACTCGTGTAGTGTCCTTGCCTTCCACATACGAAACAAGTTAAAACTCTCTGGTTCACTACTTGACCCCTTTGAGTAGAAGTAGTGGAATTTACGACCTTACAATCCCGGGTCAAATGCTCAACCTTGTTGCACTTCCCACATCTCACTGTGCATGGCCCTTCATAGTGAAGCTTACACTTCTAACAAAGAGGCAATGGTCCATTATACGGTTTTCTCTCATTGTTGCCAACCGTATAGGCTCTCACCACATTTTGACCTCCAACATTTGGTCTTTTGAATGGTGGCTACTGTCCACGGTTGTCTCTATGATTGACCTCCAATCTTCTTTTGTTCTCAGCATTTTTCATAGCATACCCCTTCAACTTTTTATCCATTAAGTTGTTAGCAATTCAGACGACATCTTGAAGTTTTGTAGGTTCAACAGCAATTACATTCCCTTGGATGTTATCGAGGAGTCCTACAATAAATTTCTCAACCCGATCCTCCTCCTCGGGGACCATCTTGGTGCACATCATAGTCAACTCTTAAAATCTCTGAGTATAAGCAGCCAAATCATTGTTCTTCACGGTCAAATTCCAAAGTTCAGATTCCATCTTTTGAATTTCATTTCTTGGGCAGTACACTTCAGCCATTAACTTCATGAGTTCTCTCCATGACATGGAAAATGCAGCCTCAACTCCAATAGTCCTCTTATGTGAGTTCCACCAAGTTAATGCACTGTTTAACAGTGTGCAAGTAGCATACTTGACTTGGTATTTCTCTGGACAATTGCTGATATGGAACACTGTTTCCATCTTCTCAAACCACCTTATCAATCCGACAACTCCTTCCGTTCCCTTGAAGTTGAGTGGTTGACACTTCATGAAGTCCTGGTATGTGCATTCTCTAGCAATAGGTCTATCACCTCTACCATTCTCATTTGGATTTCCATTTCCACCATTTCCATTTCCACCATTTCTATTTCCACCATTTCCATTATCGCCGTCACTGCCATTTTGGCTTTGATTTTCAGCCTCGAGAGCGTTAGCAGCACGGGCTTCCTTATAAGCAGCCAATGCTTCTTCCACACGTCAGTTAACGAGTTCTTCGATTGCTTCAGGGGTCATACCGAAGCGAGTGATAGTCATTGTTCTACATCACAAGACATATCATACGGTGAGATTCGATACGAGATATAGCCACTACAAATGGCAAATAAGGTTTATATAGTAAAATACAATAGAACATGTTTTGCCAGAAAAAGTAAATAACAATAAAGATGAATACGCAAGAGAATCAAAACAAGCTTTTTATTTCATGAATAAAAGCATAATTCGGCTACAGCCAATCTAAAATAGGTACATGATTTACGATTATTTCTACTACTAACATCTAGACCTAACCATCAGTCTAATGTCCTACATGATCATGGTACTACTAGTCTAAGGGCGAAAACCTAAATGCCTCTCAACATACGACTCCAACCTCCTAAGTCTCCTTCGAGTATCATCACGATCCCTAAATTGAGATCCTAAATCTCAACGGGTTTGAAATTTTTGATCGGGGGAGAGAATGTGATTTAAATATAAAAATCTGATAAAAAATGTGATCTTTTGAACTCAAGTGTAGGCTCCCCCACATGTGCTAAACCTTTTCGAATATCGATGCACATATTAAGGGGGAGCGAATGGTATATGATGGCAATTGTGGAAATACCTAAGACCGACCCTGAAATTAATTTATCGGAGTTATAAGGTTGGTAAGGTTAGGTACTCATTCCCACGATCCTGCCAGAGCCGGAGGGATCTACCCAGGGACAATCCACTAGTTAGTGTAGAAGTCCTTAGGTAAGATTATAAAAGGAGTAATGTGAGAATAAGGGAAAAGTGCGGACTGAGATGGAGCTAGTACTGGAACATACCCAACAAGGTACTAGTAATGAAGTCTCGGTAAGCACTGAAGGGGTTGAAGAATGAAAAAGAAATTAAACTAAAGGTGAAAAGAAACAGCCCTCCTTAACATTAGGCAGAAACCAGGTCACTAACATAATGCTGTCAAATCAGCAAGGTTGAATCTGACAGTGAAGACAAGAGTATCATGGACCCAGTGATACGCTACACAACCCTCCCTAGCCACTCAAGATCCCTCAAAGGATTTTTGTTTCATTCCTCACAGAGATCAATGCATTTCTATAGTCCTCTCTCGATCCCGAGATAACGAAATTGAAAAGGTGGCAGTCCGCTCCAGCCTCCGACTACTAAAACCAAAAATGCACAATTGAGTCTAGAGCCATGAGATCATCCACAAATCTTGTTAGGACACTAATACAAACTAAGCTTGTTCTTCACACATTGGACAAACAAGTAAAGATTCTAAAGAGTCCTACTCAATTACCTCGTGGTATTGCCAGAACATCTGATGTGATACTAAAGTATCGCAATGAAGATGGAAAAACCTTCTAGACCAACATCAAACAAGCCTTGGTAGGTGAACATGTGAGATCCCACTATGGATTAAACTTATGACAAATGGAAAGCAACGATGGTGCGATTCTTTATGAATCAAACTTGCACCAGTCATTGAATTAACGATAGTTTTTTTGAAAAAACCTTTTTGATGTTCTCAACAACTGATTTTCTAGTCACATTGAGATGTTATATCTTTCAAAACAAATGTATATCTGATGAAATTGATTTTGTTGCGATAAATCAATCTCGATTGTCCACTAGATATACTTTCTCAAGTGACAGTCGATTGATTATTCAAATCAGATTTTTATCTTTAATCGTTAAGATAGCAACTAACCGATTCACTCTTACGTGCTGTCTGCTTTGAGATCGTTCCGATACAGAGAACAGGTCAAGTATGGGAATTCTGATGGTTGCACATTAGATGATCCGATACTTATACAGGAAATCCTGTCAAGGAGATTCTTCTTAAGATGAATCTACCTGATCACAGGTCGGTCCTCACGGATCCGGAGGTTACTCTAACCAGACTCGGGCGAATGACAAAGCCATGTTCGCCCACAAGCTTTATTGTTAAATGTTTTATTTCAAGGTCAAGTAAAGATGGAGATGGAGATACCTCGTTCTAGTGGAGTCAATTCACAACCCCATGCTCACACTTAATGTTTCTAATTAATGACATCATGACAACTGAAAGACCTACAACACAACTTCTGCAACTCTGAGAAGTAATATCATGGATCAAGAAAGTGTAGGGCATGCATGACCGAAGGTCACAACATCAACAGGATGGCAATATTCCTCATCAGATGATCCAAGAGATTAACAGGGATGATGATCTCAAAGAATGCTCAAAGATCAGACAAGTCTAAGGAACAAAGCTCAAAGATCACTACGTAATGTACAAAGAAATCAAAGAATGAAGAATCAAAGACTACGAGCTAAAGACAGAAGGTCAAAGATTTAGAATGCTAGGATTCAATATTGTTATTTCTGGGGTGACCTCCCTTAGGGGGAGATTGTTAGGTTTAAGAAAAAGACTCGATCACCCCGTGTACTGTCTAGAATAGCATAATTCATAGTTGAATCGTAAGCGTATGACTTATGGTGTTGGGCCGGGTCTTTACCCACATGTTAGCCCACACCATAGCCCACTTAGGGGCATAAAACTCATGTATTTAAACACCCTTTCTAGCCATGGGAAGGGTTGGTTGTTCAATTTATCTTACACACACTATAAGGTGTTTCTCTCACTAGAACTAGTCACTTTCTCTCTCTATAAATTCGGCCAACCCACCATTCCTAAGCTTGTATTGTGATAACCAATATCTACATAACTTTGGGATGTGGGAGTGTCGCCTTAATGTAGGATTTGGGTAATTCTTTTATGAGGTGAATTGTTTTCTTAAGATGTTTATGACGAGGAGTGAGTGTTTTTGGGGGCAAATTTTTGGTTGTACGTGAATTTACATTGAGCTCATCGGGTTGTTTATACAAGGGTTTTAGTTTCTCTCTAAATGGGTTTCACACTCATTTTGCTACCCTTGATGGTTTGGATGTGGTTTTTAGGAGATGTCCATTGGTGAGATGATTGTGGATATGATGTTTGAGAATGTATATATAAAGGAGGAAAGGGTTAAATTAGGAAAGAATGAACATTTAAAGGTACAAATCCAGAGAAATTTTTGTTAATTTAGGGGAAACAATAGCTAAGTCTATGAGTGTATTTGGTCAAAAAAGGGGACGAAAATACTATTTTACCCTGATCTGTGTAGGGAAAATAGATATGTAAAGACTTTAATACTTGTAGTACAACAGTTAAGTCTGCTAGTGATAGTTATTTCTTGGTAGTATTAAGTTAATATCGTAGGCATACTAAGTTAAGTCTGGCAGTACTAAAGTTAGTAACTGTAGAGTAGTTAGTACTGGTCATATTTAAGTCTGTTTTTTTTTTAATGAAAACAGAATAGTAATAGTTATCTTAGAGATATCTTAGGCGATATCTTAGGAAAGGATATGTATTATCCTTTGACTTTGTAAAAGCCCATTAGGGTTTCCTTTGTGTATAAGAGGAACCCTAAGGCACAATGTTAGACGTACGTGATTGAGAAATATCAATAGAAGCATAGAGCTTTATAGCAAATTAGTATTATCATTTCTTCTTTACTTTTGTGTTAAGATTCCGCATTAACATTGATTTTCATAGTCATGTCCTCTCATATAGTTAATTGGATTTAACCAAGTTATCTATCGTTTTTACAAAGTCTAGTCAATCCTTAACCTATGACCTACAAGGTGGTATCAAGCCTTTAGAGGGACTCTGAGAAAGAAGAATCAATAGAACTACAAACAACAATCTCACAACAACTCCACAAAATTCACAAACCTGCAAATGATGATTTCTCACAACATCTCAGTGATGGTGAAGAATCAAACCATGAAGATGCATCAGACACTGGTGCTGCACCTAAACAACCACAACAGATGATTCCTCAAATAACTGCTATCTCAAATATCAAACTCCTATTTCTGAAGAAGGAGTAGTATGATATATGACAATGAGATGGAGCATACATGATACATATGAACACAGAAGTATGGAAGGTAATTCAGAATGGTAACTCCAAGAAGAGAATTTCAACTGGAAAGGATGGTGTTGTTCGAGTACTTTCACCAGTTACTGCTGCAGAGATTCAAGCTGTTGAAAAGGAAAGAAAGCTAGAAGAATATTATTGAGCTGATGGCCGATTCCTAAAGAACATAATGAGAAGATTTCATGGATGATGATTCAAAAGAGATCTGGGAAGCCATCAAACTAGGTTTTGGTGGTAATGCAAATTCAAAGAAACTGCAAAAGGCTGTATTTCAATGCAACAGTTTGAAGCTTTAAAAATATCTAATTCAGAGGTTAGAAAAGGGTTTATGATAGATTTCAATTGCTACTTTCTCAATTGAAGCTCATGGTGCTGAAGTGTCAACTGAAGATGCAAATCACAAGTTTCTCAGATCTTTGCCCCCAGCATGGTCCAATCTGGCAATGACAATGAGAACTAATCCAGAGATTAACAATTTATCTATTGATGATTTGTACAATAACCTTAGAGTATTTGAGCAAGAAATTCAAGGTGCTCCAAAAACATCTTCAAGTGCTCAAAATGTTACTTTTGTTTCACAAAGAAAAGTAGCACATAATAAGGTATAGTCTGGTCTTTCTGTTGCATACAGTTATTGCACTCCTATCTACTTCTTATGACCAATATGTCCTGAAAAGAAGTTCTTGCTGGTTTTTTTGCTGATGAAGTAATCTATTCCCTCTTTGCCAAACAAACAGAGGATTTAGACTTACTTCATGAAGATTTGGAACAGATTGGAAGATTGTAGAATTGAAGAGTGGACAATCAATTGGCAACTACATTGATTCTATTTCGAATGAAGAATTTTCTTTAAGAAAACAGGAAGGAGAGTTCGCACCGTATGGAAAAAACGCCTGTGGCTTTGAGCAAAAAGAAGCTTTGATTGTTTCAATGTCACAACACTGGTCACTTTGCTAGAGAAGTGTACAGCAAAGGGACACATGATTGAAAGAAGTAGAGATATTCCTCTTATCAACATAAGAAAGCTGGAAAGCAAGAGGAAAGAATCCGATGGGTTGGCTGACAATGGATGACGGATTGTCAATTGGGAGAACATACTGAACAAAAGAAACAAATCATGCACTTATGGCACTCAGCTCAAGTCATTGAGGTAATCTTTTGTGATCTAAAACTTGCATTGATTCATATAATTAGCTTAAAACACTGTAAGATGAACAAAAGTAAATCAGTTAGGTATCAAAAAGCACAAATACTTGCATATAGTCAAGCTGTATAGAAACTATAGCTCAACTTGTTACTTCTCAAAAACAACAACTTTCTCTAAATGAAAAGCTTGCATTTCAAGCTAATGAAATACATGAAAAAGATGAAAAGCTTAAAAGATATAGAAGAATAGGAATGAAAGCTGTAAAAGAAAAGGAACAATTGCAGAAAACAGTAGATTCATGGAAAGATTCTTCCAAGAATCTTTGGAGATTAATTAATTCTGGCATGAGTTCAAATGATAAACTTGGCTTAGGGTTTGAAATACAATCTAATGATGAGGTTCTAAGTTATGAGGAAGAAATGAATTTTTCTGTTTTTAAATGTTCAAAAGAGGATTCAATAGGAAAGCCTTCATACAGTAGATTTACAAAGACCAATGATTTTAAAGGAGTCCCACATCCCTTAAGTGGAGATTATACTCCTAAACCACAAGAGGAAATTGATGATTCTTTGTATGTTTATGGTAAGAAGGGTCCTCAAAAACCTGAAATTAGTGTGTCAGATGAAAATTCTTCTGAGCAATCTACCTGTCAATCCAATGACAATGAAGGATAATGTAAAATACTCTGAGCACTCTTTTGAGACTGAATCAGAAAGTGTAAGTGAACCAAGTGAGATGTCTAAGTCAAGGTTGGAAGTAACAAATGAAAAAGATGTGTCTGCTCCAAACACAAAAGAAGTTGAACCTAGTTGTGTCTCACACATAAAAACTCCTAGGCAACCACTCAAAGATAATGACACACATAAAGTTAATAGGAAGAGTTGGAATGATATGATGAAAAGAGAACTAGGGGAAGGAACTCTTTTACAAATAAAAAAGTTTTGTTTGTGGTAGTCTAAGTCATCTTTAATTAAAGATTGACGACTATTATGAAAAGAAAATGGCAAGGGATGCGAGGTACAGAGGGTTTGTTTAAATACTGTAAAGGGTGACAAAACCAGTATGGACAAATGCAAACAGGATTAATCACTCTAATAACTTTGTTCCAAGATCAGTACAACTTAATACTTGTAGGCCAAAGTTTAATTATGTTAGGCCTAATATTAATACTGGTAGGACAATATTATTTTCAGGAAGCCTCAAGTTAATACCGTTAGTCCTACAGTTAATACTGTTTCGACCAAGACCAACCAGATACCACACACAACTCAAACATGTATGAGTCCAAAAGACCACTGGTGATCAAATTAATAAATAAGGGATTTTTCAAAATCATAATTCAACTTTAAGAAGACCCTTTGCAAAATTTAGCAGTGCACAAATGGCTCAGTTTTAATGCTGTAAAGGGAAGATTGTGGGGATCAGCTGTTAAACCTCAGCAAGTTTATAATGGAAGGAACACTAACCAAACTTCAATTATTATCAGTGGATCCTACTTTTATTAAATTGTGAATGCAAATGGTCCACAAGTCAGACCCAAGCCTGCAAAAGCCAGTGTCCCTAAGAGAAAACTAATTTCTCTTATTCATTTGTCAGGAACATTCCACGAAGAACATGGTAGATAGAGGTATATTTGATAGTGGATGCTCAGGGCACATGACAAGTAACAAGGATCAACTAGAGGATTTTAAAGAATTCAATGGGGGATCTGTTACCTTTGGAGGTAGCAAAGGCTACATATCTAGAAAAGGAAGAATAAGAGTAGGTAATTTAGATTTTGACAGTGTGTCCTTTGGTGAAAGAATTAGGACACTTTAACCTGTTCTCAATATCACAAATTTTGATAATCAGCATAAGGATCTTTTTACTGAACTGAATGTCTTGTGTGTTCTCGACTTTAAATGCCTATGAAGCATCAGATACTCTTAACATGTCCCCTAGACATCACAACATGTACATTTTGACATGAAACACCTTCTCCCTTCAAAGGTTTTGCCTGTTTGATTGCTAAGGCCATATCTGATGACTCTAAATTGAGGCATAGAAATAGGGTGGTCATATCAATTTTTAAAAATCAAACAAAACTTGTAAGGAAGCCATGTTAGATGATGTACCTTCCAAGTTTTCAATATGACCACACATGTGTTGCCTGCCAAAAAGGCAAAACAACAATGGGCCTCTTGCAAGTCCAAGTTAGAAAGATAGATCACCAATCCACTTTACACCTTGCATATGGATCTTTTATGGTCCTAATTTGTGAAAAGCATTAATCATAGCAAGTTATTGTCTTGTTTATCACTGATTATTTGTACAAGATTTTGTTGGGTATACTTCTTTTTGGCTTCTAAGGATGTAAACTAGTGGCTTTTCTCAGACCTTTTATAGGCAGGATTGAAAACCAGCTTAGTCATAGAGTTAAAATCATTAGATCAGATAATGGCACAGAATTTAAGAATAGAGATATGCTTGAATTTTGTGGCAACAAGGGAATAAAACAAGAGTATAGTAATGCCAGAACTCCACAACAAAATGGAGTTGCTGAGAGGATTGACAAAACCCTAAATGAGGCTAGCTATAAACTATGCTAGCATATTCACTCTTACCAACCACTATTTTGGGCAGAATCATTAGATACAGCTTGCTATTATTTTTAATAGTGGTTAGAGTGACCAAACCCTCAACCCAAAACTCCATAGAGCTTCTGTTTGGCCACAACCCAATTATAAGCACCATAAGCCCTATGGGTGTCATGTTACCATCCTAGATACTCTTAGTGTGCTTGGAAAGTTTGATAGAAAATCTGATGAGGGATTCTTAGTTGGTTACTCTCTAAACAGCAAAGCCTATAGGGTTTATAATCTAGTAACCAAAAGAGTAGAAGTTAATCTGCATGTTAATTTTCTTGAAGAAAAACCCAATGTCAAAGGAGTAGGATATAGATGGATGTTTGATATTGACTATCTTACTGATTCTATGAACATATACTATATCTTTGGAGAATCAACAACAATGCAGGTATTTCAGAGGAAACTAACAGTGCAGGTACTTCACAAACTCCTGAGTCTATTGCTTCTGAGGAAAAAGATGAGGAAGTAGAGCTCATTGTTGTACCTTCAGCTGTCAAGATTTCTGAAGAAAAAGATGAATCAAGGACAACTTCCAAAAATTCAAAGCCAGAGGAGACCTTGACAGAACCTCAAAAAGAGATGAAGGATTCCTCTACTAATCCTAAGATTCAAGCTTTTAGAAAAGAGTTGGAAGAAATTGCCCTAAAGCATTTAGGGACGTCCCTGAAAACAACACGTACCAGTATCACTTCAGTTTATACAGTTAACCAGACAGTTAATACTGGTAGGCTTGAATCATGATTATTCACTTATGCCTGAGCACTCGAAAATCTTTTCAGAAGGGAAAAAGGGGGGGGGGGGATATTAAAAAAACAAGCCTGAGACAGAATTTTTATGAAGCATCTTATGATAAGTGAAGGGTGTAATAACTGACTTCAACATCTTCCTAACAGAAATGAAGTCAGGCCCTACTCCTACACTTAGGAATTCATAGTATTCAACCCAAAAAGTCAAATACTTGGTGATCCAAAGTCAGCTGTGGGCAAACTAGGAGCAAAGTGCATATTCAAATCAGAACCATGCCTTCTCAGCTCATACTCAAAAAACACAAAGAAACAATCACAAAGATCAACAACATTGTTTGTTTGCAAGTTTTCTATCTCAAAGGAACCTAAAAAGATTTGCTGAAGCTTTACAAGATGACATTGGGTTCAAGCCATGCAATAAGAACTGTTACAATCAAGCTACGAACCCAAGTATGGTTCTTGTAGATCTACTCATGGAATGAAGTGATTGTCCACCATTAGGGTCTATAGAAATAAAAGAGATGAAAGAGGTTTGGTTGTATAAACTAAGCAAGATTGGTGTCCACAAGGGTACACAAGTAAGAAGGTAATGACAATGATGAAGGTTTTTTTGCTCCTGTGGCGCGAATAGAAGCTATCAGGTTGATTTTGCCTTGCCTCAATTATGGGGTTTATAGTTTACCAAAAGGATGTTAAAGTGTTTTTTCTGTAAAGCACTATAGATGAAGAGGTTTATGTATCACAACCTCCTGGTTTTGTTGATCCTGATCATCCAAATAAGGTTTATAAGGTGGTCAAAGCTTTGTATGGACTACATCAAGCTCCTAGAGCTTGGTATGCTACTCTATCCTCTTTTCTAGAGAAGCATGGATATAAAAGGGGCACAATTGACAAGACTTTATTCATTAGAAGGAACAAAAAGGATATCATGCTAGTTCAAGTGTATGTTGATGATATCATTTTTGGATCTACCAACAAGTCTTAGTGTGATGAGTTTGAAGCCTAGATGCAAGCAGATTTCAAAATGAGTTCCATGGTGAACTCACATTTTTTTCTAGTCTACAAGTCAAGCAAACAAGGGAAGAATCTCATATCTCAAGACAAGTATGTATCTTGAGATACTCAAGAATTTGAGTCTTGTAAATAGAAAGCTTCAGCACACCCAGGAGACCAGTAGCCTTTGACAAAGGATAGGAAGCTTTGATGTAGATGTACCACATCGTACAGATCTATGATAGTTCCCTCATGTACTTAACTGCTTGCTAGACCAGATATTATTATGCTGTATTTTTGTACACGTTTTCAGGTTACTCCAAAGACTTCTCTTCTCAATTTTGGTCAAGAGGATCTTCAAATATTCTCCATGGCAAACCACACTTGGCTTATGTATCCTAGGGATCCCCCTTTTAATTTGGAAGCATTCTTCTATATGAACTAATGGTGGATCTACCCTTGACAGGAAATCCACAACAGGTGTTGTCAATTTTCTTTGGACAACAGACTTATGCTCATGGCAAAGTAAGAAACAGACAATTGTGGCCACTCTCACTACTGAAGCTAAATATGTAGCTGCTGCAAATTGCTGTGGACAAGTAGTTGGGTTCAAAAGTCATTGCTGGACTAAGGTTTTTCAATTTCATGATACCAAATCCACATTGAAAAATGAAAGCACAATCTGCAATGTGAAGAACCCAGTCTATCATCTAAGACAAAGCACATCGAGATTCGTCCACCACTTCATAAGAGACTGTTATGAGAAGAAGCACAAAAGTGTGGAGTAAAAATCATAACAGACTTAACTGTACTGACTTGTGACCAAACCGATTTGATGACCACGTTTAGGTTACTTGGTGGTTAGCATTGGTATGATCAACCCATAGCAACATTTAAGGGGAGGCTTAGTTGTATAATTTGTTTAATTCGGTAGCTAAGTAGTATTAATACTGATTAGTTTAAGGTAAGTTCAGTACTGTAGTTTATGTCATATTAATACGTAGTTAGGTAGAAGTAATTCGGGAAGTTCCGTTTTCATTAATTCGTTCTATAACAATTTTTTTTGTTTTGTATGTTTTTCCTTTGGTTTTAGACTAAAGTTGCAGGCATAGCATGGAATGTAGGAGTGGAGGAGTGCCCAAGGATTTTAACTAGTTGACTTCTTTTTAATTCTGGTTAAAAAGAGTTAATTCGGTGTTGACTCTTAATTAATTCGTTTGACCAAAATTAAGTCTGGCATTGCAAATTGTTAATTCCTTAGGTATATTGTTAAGGCTTGGTATGCGGAAATTTGACATTTTTGGCTTTATCACTGTTTTAAATGTTACCGTTAGAGAGTTTTTACGGCGGCAATATTCCGTACAACAGAGAAGCTATATATAGAGAAAGTTTGATTTCTCTTTCATACATTTCTTTTTATTGCTATCTCTTTTTTTTGCCAAAGTAAAAATTTCTTTAGTAACAAAAATAGTCAAGAGTTCTGTTACCAGCATCTACAATTTCATTCACAGTACTTAATACGGTTGTCAAATGGCTCAATTAAATTATTGTGACAAACACAATCAAGTGGGGTTTTTGCTCAGCCTGACGGAAGAGCAGGGTTGCTGAGATATTAGATTTTCTTTTCTCGATGTTTCCAACCTCAAGTATGCCTTAACTGTTAATCCCAACTATCTATGATTTCTCCATTGTAAAATACAAATTTTGGCAGAGTGCTATCGCAAATACTAAAGCTGATGGGTCTCTTGAAATTAATGAAACCATTGATACCATAAGGTACACAATCTCTGAGGCGTCAATTAGGGATTCACTTCAATTAGAAGACGCCACAGGAATTACAATGTTTTTCAATGCTGACCTTTTAGAGGAATGGGGCAAATAGTATTCCAACTGATGGAAAACCTTACCTTTAGAAAAGTTGTTCTCACACCCAATGGCGATTTTAGTCCACCATCTTTTGCAACTGCATAAGCTCTAAAATTGGTGTATGGATCAATTTGGTAGCAATATTGCTACTGCTTTGATCTGTCTATCCACTGGTAGAGTTTATAATTTTTCGAAACTTATTTTTGATGGTATGGTGGCAAATTTGAAGAGCAAGACAAAGTTTTTGATGTATCCCCGTTTTCTGCAAATGATTTTGAATATTCAAACAGAAAACAAACACCTTTATCTAGCTGTGAGCCTGACCAAAAAGATCTTTGGGAATATGAAAAGGGGTTTTCAAGGGGCACCAAGACCTTTATTGCCTTCTATGTTACTTGTTGCTACTAACCCAAATGCAGGACAAGAACATGCTGCTGTGGCTCAATCCCAACCATCCTCATCAACACCTCAAGCACAATCACAACCACCTATCCCTACACCTACACCACCACCTATCACTACACCTACACCACCACCTATCACTACACCTACACCACCACCTATCCCTACACCACCACCTATTCCAACACCAACACCACCACCTATTCCAACACCTACATCACCACCACCACCACCACCTGAGACTGAACCTACCACAGATGAGTACATCTATGAGGAGCAATCTCCTGTCCACCATCACTTCTCACCCTCACAAGCACAGGCTCCAAGTCGCATGCCTATGGATGATTTGCTTCACACTGTTCCCAAGTTGATTTCAAGGATTGATAGCCTGGAATTGGATCTCAAACAAACCAAGCTAACCATGGGGAATGCAATAGTGAAGCTAGTCAAGAAGGTGAAGAAGTTGGAAGGGTTTCTAAAAAGGAGGAATTTGGTTTTGACAGATTCAGAGGATGAAGAACCTAAGGCTCAAGGGAGGAAAAGTCAAGATGATCCTCAAGATTCTTCCATACAAGGACTGGTTACTCCTCCTACAACAAAGGTACATGCTTCAGGGGAGGAACAAGTGGAAGATATAAGCCCAAACACTCTTGAAGCAGCCAAAACTCTCTCAAAAGTTGCTTCCTTAAAGTCAAGGTCCATTGACAAAGGAAGGAGATACAAGAGAAGAAAAGAGACCAAAAGTAAGAAAGTAGTCTCAAGCTTGGACTTTCAAGATCATGATACTGCTGAAAAGATTAATACTGCTGGTGAGGTTAATGCTGCTGGTGAGGAAGTTAATACTGCTAGTAAAGTTAATACTGGTAGTATTGAACTTAATACTGTTATTGAGCAAGACAGTACTGCTGGTGAAGATAAAGGACAAAGAGAAGGGAAAGCTCCTATGCTGAGTGAAGAAACTCCAAAGAAGTCAAAGGAACAAATTTTACAAGAAGAAGCTAGCCTTGCAGAAGCAATAAGGTTGGATTCCTTACAAAAAGAAGAGGAGGCTAAGCAAATACATTTGGATGCTCTCCTAGCACAAAGAATTGCAGAAGAAGAAGAGCTGACTGAGCAACAGAAGAAAAGAAAAGCTCAAGTACAGTTTGAGGCTCAATTTTACACAAATGAAGATTGGGATTTGATAAGAGCAAAACTTGAAGCTAATGCAGAGTTGTCAAAGAGCATGCTTGGAAGTGAACTTCAAGGAGAAGACTTTGCAAAGAGAATGGTGGATCTTGTGAATCAAAGAAAGAAGTTGTTTGCTGAAGAAAGAGCCAAAGCTAAAAGGAACAAGCCCATGACCCAATCACAGCTGAAAACTTACATGATGAATGGTATGTGCTTAATTACACATACCTTTTACCTTTAAAAACGAGCTAAAATAACCAAAAACGGACTTAAAATGCCA
>BQNB010113687.1:0-18945 GCA_026074375.1 Tanacetum coccineum
TGCAGGGTTTAAAAGGAAAGTATGGGGAAGAGGCAAAAATGCCCCCCCATCTTTCCTTCTCTTTTCACTTTGTTTAAGCCGAAAATGGTTATAAAACAAGTTTGGAAAGTGACGGTTTTAGCCCCTGCGTTTTTATAACAAAAGAGGGTAAAAAGAGTTAGGGCAAATTGCAAAAATGGTCCCTGCTGTTTTATAACTAAAAAAAAAGGGTAAAAAGTATTTTTGGAAAATTGCAATTTCAGCCCTTGTGTTTTATTTTTCTAATTTTCTTTATAAAACAACTTACAAACTTGGCAATTTTAGCCCCTAAAGTTTTATAAAAAAGGATTTTGGGCTTTTGTTGGGCTTGGGTTGGGCCTTCAAAGTCTTCACAGTCTTCATAAATATACTGTTGGGCTTTCCCGGCCCATCAGATGGGTTAAGATTGCATCCAATAGTATTCTTCAGTATTGACTCTGACTTTGACATTTTTGGACTTTGGCCTTGATTTTGCACAGTCTTTTCCATTCCATGCTCAGTTTTGTCATTTTGGCTTGGTTTTCTGTCTTTTTGATTATATCCACTTCCTGCACAATACAAATGCAAAACAAACATATATTTGGCAGTTTTTGTCTGTTTTTGGTCATTTAAGCTCGTTTTTGAAGGTAAAAGATATGTGTAATTAAGCACTTATCATATAGGAAATATGCAAGATAAATGCCGAGTGCTATCGCGGTCGCCATCACCAAGAGAGTGATGATGTGCAACATTTTTGAGGATTGGATAAGAGGAGATGTAAGTGAAAGATTAAGTGTTGTATGAAGAAATGGAAGATAAAAATTTGGTATTTAAAGAGAGGAAGTAGCCATTGGGGCTACTGTTCATAGCCGTTGGAGTTACTGTTCATATAATTTTTTTTTACCCACACCTCTTCACAAAGACAGCACCATCGTCAAGTGCCACGTCTTAAGCCTTGAGGACAAGGCTCATTTAACGGGGGGAGTCTATAACACCCTGTGTTTTAGCGTCATTTACGTCGTTAATAAATTCACTATGTACTTTTAATATTGTACGCGTTTGCTTTTAAATCGTAAACGTTAAGTTAAACCGCGTAAGCTAAAAATTATTGTTCAATGTAAACGGACATCAAACAATTAAATGTTTACATCAAGCAAGTGTTAAGTAATTATTTTGAGGATAATTATTAACTTTGTTCATTGCATTTTTATTGGTTGCGTAAATTGATTACGTTTCGCGATAAAATATGTTTAGGCATTCCCGGAACCACTTAAACTTTTCTACGCTTCAACAAATACCTACATTTATACCCAATACCCAAAAATTACAAAATATCTTACATATATACATGCATAGGCCGGATTTGGTGAAAACACATCAAGAAATATCATAAAAATCTCAACTTGGTCTTTTGTACATCACTTGCCATTAAACCTAGCCATACTTCCCATTCTTTTTGACCAATGACTTCCTTAAATCCCTCATTCTTGTCCCAAGACTTCTTACATGCATCTTTGACTAGCTTATTATACATATAAGGACATCCACTAGATGAGAACACACACACTCCTCATTTTGCTAAGTGAAAAAGCTCTCTTTCTCTCCCTTTTGTCTCAAAACCCACGGCTAAACACTAAACCACACAAACAATTCATACAAATTCTTCTACCACATTTACTAGCATTCCTACACTATATCTAAGATATTCCAAAGAGGTTTAAAGGCTTGGTTAAGCCTTTACAAGGATTAAAGCAAGGAAAAAGGAAGCTAGGGTTTACTTTGGAAATTAGGGTTTTTAAGAGTGCAAGTTAGGGTTTGGTTGCTAAACAAGAGTTTAGATCTTGTTGTTCATCATATTACATCATACTAAGGTTAACTAAAAACCTTCATCTATTTACTTTCATGATTTTATGGATATATAATGCTTATATAGTTATTCACCATATACTTTTGAACATGTAAAATGGATTTTTACTTATGATTATGATTTTATACACTTTTTCATATGTTAGGTGATTCGTAATATCAAGTTATAATGGAGGTATAAGTATTGTACATGTGAGGTTTATGTATAAAAAGTATATATAAACAAGTTACCTAAAAAGTATACTTAAGAAAGTTAATGAACTAATAAGTATGTAAACTCATGGTTCTTGAGATTTTTGGACAATCTTTGGACTAATCATGGACTAAGGACCCTAAGGATGTAATACATGTGATATTGAGGGTTGTAATGGACTTGTAACATAGTGGTTAAGCTAAAAAGTTATAAAAACAACTTTTAAACACATTTTGAGAAAAACCCAAAAGGGGTCTGTTAGAATTCGAATTTTTACATGTCTATTTTATTTTTTTATAAGATACTACATGTCCCAAGGATCGTGGGCATATAAAGAACTCAAAAAACCAATTTATAATGAAGGAGATATGCTAATTTTAAGTTATACACTAATTAAACGTGTTTATAAAAATAATTTTAAAAAAATTACTATTCACATAAGATCTATATATTTTGAAAACATCATTAATATGATAGAACTTTTAATAACAAAGACGTGCTCGAAAGAATCACTAAAAACGGACCTAAAACGAGTAAAATACGACGTTTACAAGTTTACGATAACTAAGTTTATAAAAATAACTTTATAAACTGTCATGAACAGTAAAAGTACTGTTCGCCAGTAGGTCAAAAATATGAAAATGTAATATTTTGATAACTCGTCTTAATACGAAAGCGTGGACATAAGAAACATACCACACGGGCTTAAAACGAGAAAGATACGCACTATTTTATACTTGTGCACTATTTCCTGACATGAATAGTGTTGGTTCGTTTTTAATATAATTTTTTTCGAAACATTTTAGAATCATTTATATAATATTTATACATGTGCTAAACTTTATAAATATTATTTTACAAAGACAATTGAATTATTTATTCGATTATACGAGTACAAACACACGGATAATATTTATCAAAAGCAATTTAAATATTATTTCACAAACTCAGTTAGATGGTGATGTAGCTATATAGAATTATATATGATAGTAGTTATTCAAATTATTTAGTACTCATACGACCTATAATTGATTAGGTTGCATTCGGGCATAATTGTGACGCATTTTCTGTTGTGATTTACATTGTTAAACTCATCCACTCGAGGTGAGTTCATAGCCCCACGTTTTATATTTATAATGATTTATAAGTTTTAGGGTGAGAACATGCTTTGTTTTACAATTGGACGCAAGTGAACATTTCATATTTAAACTGATTACGTGTTTGCCTAAGTAGCGATGACTCAATGAGCCCATTATCATGAACTGTAAATCACTTGGAGGGTGAGCGCGAATATTATAAATAGATCTATTTGGGGGTGACGCCCCGTTCGGGTTATCACTGGTGTCGAAACTACCGAGCCAACGAACGTATAACATGTCGGATTTGGGATGTTCTGGGTTAGAACATCATCAAGGGCAATGTAGGCAATTTATATTGCAATTCATATATGTCGAGCTTCAGTGTCATGAGCTTAGGAAAACGTAATTACATTTTTGTGATGTTTACATTTAATATATTATCACGGGGGAATCTTGCGGTCCTACACTTATATAATTCACAAACCTATGAATTCACCAACATTATTGTTGACGTTTTAAAGCATGTTTTTCTCAAGAGCTCAATAAGGCACGAGGTGCAAAGGATACATTGGTGGTCGTATTTTGGAAGTCATTTGCATTAAAGATTTGGTTGCATTACATATTTAGGGAAAACGTTTGTTTTCGAACTAGAATCTTTATATAATTTAACAATGAACAAAGCTTCGGGCTTTTGTAGCAAACACTTTGCTAAATCCAAGGTATTGGTTTTTAACGACACTTTTTAAGGTCGTTCCTATATATCTTGTGCTATTGATCTATGAAGTAACGCTCCCAAACCCATATTCCGCTGCGACCCATTTTGAGGGTGTTACACTAAAACCAAAAATTGTTATTTTCAAAACAAAAGTAACCTTAAAGTTTAAATTGCTATTTCCAAAACAAAGTAAATTGCTATATACATAAAAGCTTTAACTCTATCTTGTTTCTTCATCTTTCTGGTAATTCCGACGGACATGTTGATCTCCGACCAACTATTTTTTATTTGTTTTCATTCTTTAATCTTTGAAATTTTCAGTCCAAGGTGGTTCCCGATGATTTATTAAGGTAGGTCCCAAAAGAATTCCTATATTGCTTCTAAATAAATTTTTCGTCTGAGGTGGTTCTCGTGCACCGTTTACGCAAGGCATAGGTCCGCCTCTGCCCCAAAATCAATCTTTGGGTCAGGAGGTCTAACACTTCCCGATCCTGGTTTTAGGAAAGTCGAGTGGGGCATAATATATTAACATTATCCCCAATATCTGCTAGACCCAGAGACGGAGCCAACGGGTGTCTCGTGGGTGCCTGGGATACTTATGAATTTTTTCGATGTATGGTTAATTTTTGAAAAAAACAATGATTTTTCTCAAATGTATTGTAATGCACCTGGTGCATCAAAAATATGTTTCTAGTCTTATTATTTTAACTTATTTTTACCTATATTATATTACGATTAAAAAAAATTGTGCACCCGGTCGTATTCGGTCCTGGCTCCATCCCTGGCTAGTCCCCTCATATTATCATTATCATAGATTCAACAAGGAATAGTGAAACTTTCCTGGTCTCGTTTCTCATGAAGGAACCCATTGAGAACTAATTAAATTATTCTAAGCTAATGGTTAGAAATACTAAAAAAATTAAAGGTTAAACTTTTTCACTCCCCGGCAACGGCGCCAAAAACTTGATGTGCTGTCGTGTAGGGTCAATTTATTGATTACCAAGTTTTAAATTTATATTTAGCCGACTTATCCTAAAACAACACTTTAACGGGCAGTGTACCCGATCGGGTGGAGTTTCGTGGTAAGTAGGGTGTCGAACACTAAGAGCGAGGTCGTTAACCTTATATTCTATCAGTATTTTAGTTAATCTAATTAATCTAGTTAATTCTAATTACTTGTTAAACCTATGCTAAACCTAGTTCTAATGATAATGGGGGGTTTTCAGCCTGAGAGACTGGCACAGGTTTTATGGTGACAATAATCAATTCAATACACAATAAGCATGCAAGAAAATAATCAGAAGATAAAAGAGCGGTACAAGCCAAATGATAGAAAACTGTATTAGCCATATTAAATCCAATTAAATGCTGGTTTGTTTGTTTAGTGCAATGAACGCTTATCTCGAGGTGGCATATCATTCTTAAGACTTAGGCGGGACATCATCCTAAGACCTAGACACGTTGAATCCTGTCACAATTAACGCATCCGCATAAAGTATCCTTTTAGTTTAATTATAATCTATCTAGGGATTAAAGCAATGGTGATCTTGTTAAACCCTAGCCCATCGGGACTTTACCCACTTACTGCTTGATGGTATTTTATATACTGGTTGTTCACTGTTCAAGTCTTTACCAATTAATTAAGAACGTACTTGTTGAAACATATGGGTCACCTGCCGGTCCAACTAAGCTCATAATTTAAAGGCAAAGATAGAACATTATTTGTGATCCTATTAGTCCAGTAATATAAAACACGATATGTAGAGCTATCCCAGTATCTAGATTACTTGTTAGGTATCACTAGACCCAGTTGAATGATAGGTCGCATATTCAAGCACATAAACAAGTATTAGGTGATAAACATAATTAAACAATCAACGATTAATTAAGCAATTTGGATTAAAACAAATCAAACATTAAATATTCATTAAGATGGCTAATACCCGAGGGTATTAGCCCATAACCATTGTAATTATACAAGCGTGATCAAATAACCATGGTAAACTAAACGTTTTACCGAACGATACCAAAAATTAAATGATTACAAGAGTATAGAAATTACACGGTGTCTTCTATGGAATTAGGTTTGATGCTTGACCTTGGCTGCTCTTCTTCACTGCAGAAAATCGTCTTTTATGTGTATGGTATAGAGAATATGATTTTGCACACTGAAAACTCATTTTTGAGTCTTCTATTTATAGGCTCTGAAAATTGGTGGATACGCCGTATTGAATGAGGTCAATACGACGTATAGGGGCAATTTCCTTGGAGTGCGCGCTACGTTCACAATCAATCAAATATATCTTTCCCAAATTATATTTATTACATGAACTTTGAATGTTTATCCAACTGGATACGGCGTATGTAGATGGAAGGATACGCCGTATTAGGAATTACACGTACGCGTTTTCTTGTGAAGTCCAGGCGCTGATACGCCGTATCTTCTTTGCTGGATATGGCAGATGTAGTCAGAAATAAGTAATCTTCAAATATCATTGATTAAGCTCCAAAAAGCGCGCCTTTTAGCTCGTCTTCACAAAACACTCTGTAATTACTGCAATTAACAACTTTAAGCAATTAAGTAACAATTCTTGCAATAATTATATAAAAGTGGGAAATTTATTTAGAATAAATGATGGTATAAATGTAATTTTATTTGATGTCATCATCCATACTCTTATTATTGATTTTACTTTTGAGTAAAAGTTATTTTTTTACGATTTACCGGATAAGTTACCTCGGTTTCCTAGTAAAACGTTTATTAAACGTGAGCCCGTCTTTAAATTTAGTATCCGTCTACGTGTCCTACATAATTTATTATTTTACAAAGGTATCTCATACGTTATAATTATATTTTTTTATTTACGTTTTCACTTCGTGGTTCCGCCTAAATTCTTGTTATATTTTACGTTTATACGTTTAAGCTTATACCTTTTTATTTATTCACTACACTTTACACAAATTTATTTATACAACAAATAAAACAAAAAAATATTTTTTTAAATACAACCCAAGGGCTGGCCACCCTTGGGAACACACACACCAAAACCACGAGTTTGGTTTTTGTAGTCTCCATGCAACCTTTCATTATTATTTCTTTGAATACACTTCACCTTTTCATCTCTTTTTCACTTCTCACTCTTACTAGGTGTTTCAAAAAAATTATTCTCTCCCTTTTCTTCTTGTTTGAGTCGTCCCCCACATCACCACCATCACTCTTGCTACACAAAATTTTCTAGCAAAACCTATTCAAGAATCATGTATAAAGAAAGCTAGTTAATGTTCTTATGTTGTAACCTCTTCAAAGCATCTTTAAGACATCAATCTCTTAAGGTTTGGGGTTGATTTGAGAAGGGTTATAAAAGTCCTTGCTACGAATATAAATATTATATTGGTGGTTAAAAGTATTGGGTTGATAATTAGAGTTTTGATTGTGGTTTGGTTAGATTTATCAAGACATCAAGAAGGTTTATGATTAAGGGTTTATTTTAGAGATTAAGGGCTGAACTAAGAAGGTTGTTGGAGCTCTTACTAGGGTTATTCGAAGTATTGTTTGGGTAAAATTAGTGCTAGAGCAAGAGCGGGTTCAAGTTGTTGTAAATTATCTTTATTTCTTCTCTTTTGTAAGATCTTGTTACTCCATTGTTTATCCACTTTTATTTTCCTTGTAAATTTATTATATATTCTTGTACTTCTATATTTGAGATGTATTTTTATACTTTATTAAGTATTTGTATAAATGATGGCATTGTACATACATAATTTAGGCTAGAAAACTTGATAAATGTGGATTTGCAACATTAATTTCGGGACTATTTTAAATTAGTAGGTTTAGAGAATGTTTTGGAAATTTTGATACTCTGTGAGGATTTGGAAAAAAATAGGGACCTAGGCCTATGTCTTAGCTTCGTTTGGCCGGGTGAATCGAAGCGTATCGATACCCGATGAATTTTCTACAAAATAAACGGTGAAAGTGGTCGGAAACTGAACACAAATTTTCATTTGACTATAAGTCCAATTTTTTTATAGAAACGACCATTTTTGTAACTAAAACTTGTAGGTAATAGTTTAACTTAAATTTTGGCGCTTGAATCAGCCTCAACGGATGTATGGTTTGGGAGATACGTCTGTTTTCCGAGGTGGTAAAAATCCGTAAAAAATCAGTTTTGGTAACTAAGGGTAAAATAATAATTTCACATATGTTACGAAAATTTTGAAACTATGGGGCCTACAAATCTGTAAAATAGACTCGTTTATCTTTCCGTAGGCATAAGAACCGAACTAAGACCATTAACGGATTAGGAGATACGCGCCCGTGAAGTTAGATAAAACCTGAAAATTTTGGCAGCTCATGTATAGTTGGACTTTTTGACACTAAAATGGATATTTGTAATTGGGCTTGTAATAATTAATTGGAATACTTGTTTTGGGCTTACAAGTATTACTTTGGGTACTTGTTTTTGGGCATATGAATGTTAAGTTGGACACATATTTTTGGGCCCAAATATTTTTATAAAAACTAATACACTAGTGTACAATGCCAAACATTTTATAAAAAGACTTTTATTAAAACTTACTTATATTTGTAAGAATTCCCTAGACTTAACTTCTTTCATTTTGAGCTTCATCCTTTAATGGGAAATCTTTAGACAAGTGATACCCTTTACAGATATCACAACCAACTTGAACTGCGTGAACTATTTCACTTACCTTTGAAACTTCATGCCCCAGCTTGTCAAGTTTAGTAGTAATAGTAGCCAATCCTACAAAATTCTTTAATATTATTCTCCTTCCACTAGCACCATCATGTCACATTTGCGAATGATCAACCTTATCTTGTATGGCCTTTCTTTTAGCAACATGGATCATCTCAGGAATAGGACCCTGCGAATCTAGCATTTGGCGAGTAGACACATCTAAACCTTTGTAGAATACCACCACTTGTTGAATCTCGTGGTTCGTATCATGGTGCAGACACTTGAATAATAAAACTTTAAATATCTCCCTTGCCCTATACAATGTTTCATCAACTTCTTGTTTGAAGTTGTGAATTTCTTTGATTTTCCTTGTAGTCTTGGAAGGCGGACAATATTTTGCAAGAAACTTGTCTTTAAGAATGTCCTAAGTGGTAATAGTACCACTAGGTTCACTCTTGATCCATCTCCTAACTGCTCCAATTAGGGTCTTTGGGAAGATCGTTAACATGATCTGGTCCTTTGACACACTCAGAAGGTTAAACATTTCAGTTATTTCGAAGACCTTCTCGACGTGTTCCTTGGCATCTTCCTCAATTGTTCCTCTAATAGGTGTATCCCTTAGCTCCTTTATAATATGATCTTTGATTTTCAAATGCTATGTTTTCCCCGATTTTAGGTCGAACTACTCCCGCGCTATTTTCGGTATGAGTCCTTGCCATATACTCCTCCATTGTCATTTCATTACTGTCACCCATTATATATTCTGAAACACGAATAAAAAGTATCAGTAGTAAAGGCAAGTGATGAGGTGTCATTTTATACACTATTTCGGGGTCATTTAACCCATTTGATTCTTAAAATTAATTACACTTATATATATATTACAGACATTATATTTATATCACTACTTATACGCTCTCTCATGTATTATATATATACGTTATATATATATATCTATACTTTATTAATATAGTTATATATATATATATATATATATATATATATATATATATAACTTAATATACATATATATAATTAAAATCAAAATATCAATAATGAGAGTGAGTAAGTATTTCGTAAGGCTTCTAAGAGATTACTTTTGACCAAAGTAAAATCCCAAACCTTCCCGGGTCGTTTTCCCGATCAGAAGCTGGGAAAGGCAGTTGAATTGAGGGAATCGTGATTAAGTTTCTTGATCGCGTTGATTGAATGATTCATACTGATTTTTAGGGTTTGGGATTCTTTTCTACAATTGAATATGAAAGAAAACAAATAAATCAAGTCTTAAAATGAAAAGCATTTATGTTAAACAAGGAGAAAAACGTTATGGGATCAAAAACCCGAGCTTTAAAACTAGAGATCTCCAAAATTTAACCTACAAATGTAAATTTACCTTTTTAAATTGTACCTAAATGATAAAAAGAAATTTTAGAATAAAAAGAATTATATTTTTTTGACTTTTATATATTTTTATTATGAATTAAAAACTGATTTAATCTAAAAATATTATTAAAAATATTAAACTAACTTGGAAAATTCTAAAAAATTCAGGAAAAGTGCTACCCACCCCCCCGTCCCCTTATTTGAAACATTTTTGAAGCCTAGAAAAGAATAAAATGTGTTCACTCCAGCTTTCGTGAAAATAAAAGCTGGTTTAAATTATGCCAAAAATATCGGGTCTGCTACCCCCCTGGCCTATTTTAATAGCTACCAAAGGGTTATAAAAGAAAAAAAGGTAGAACTAGTATATACGAAAGACCCAAGGAGTGAGTTCGGCAGTGTGTAGGCTGTTGTTATCGGTGTGGAGGTGTAATGAAGGGCGATGTCACAGGTTCGACCCTAGTGGCTCCCTTTTTTAAGAAAAACATTTTATTTTGGTTTTCTTTTTAAAACAATTTTTTGGTTTTCTTTTTAAAAAGTTCTAAAATAAGCAAAAATGGAAAACTTTTAAAAAAGGAAATTTTTATAAAACTTGAAAATAAGCTAGAAATAAGCTTATAAAAATGACAGAATTAGTTTTTAAGCTAAGTGGCTAAAAGCTAAAACTGTGTGGGCTTTTTATGGTCACAATAAGCACAAATGAAACAAATAAGCTTAAAACAGACTACCTTTGACCTAATACGCTCAAATAACTTAAAAATAAGAAAATCTAAATAACTGAACTTAACCAAAATGCATTTTGACAGTAGACTTTAAAAACAGATCTTAAAACTAAAACCACTACTTTTAAGCTAAGATTAAGAGCAAATAAGCACAGGAAATAAGCTATAACTAAAAACAGATAAATACTAGAACTAAAATAACTCAAATAAGCAAGGCTTAAACAAAGTAGATTAGAAAATAAGCTAAAAGGGGGAACAGTTTTAAGAAAAATCCAAAAAGGCTCTTAGACTAAACTGTCTGAGCTTATAAGCTGAAATAAGCTTAAACCTAGTCTAAATAAGCTATTAGAACTCTAAACCTAACCTAATAAGCAATCCTAAACACAAATTAAGCACATCCAATAAGCCATAAACTCAGAAATCAAATAAGCAATTATGGCTAAAACTGTTGACCAAACAGCCTAAGTAGGCACTTTCTAGCTTATTTTTAATCCACTTAAGCTATCCTTATGGCTTAGAGACCAAAAGGACAGATAAAGCTTATCCTATAAGCTACAAGATTTAGCCAAGAAAAATCACTTTGAAACACTTTTAAGCTATGAAAAAGCTAAGTTGAAATGACAGTTCAGACAGAATGCTATGTTTTTTGTTTTTTTCAAGTTTTTATAAAAGCTAAAATGTAACACTGCAGTCCTAAATTAAACTATCTAAATAAGTTCTAAAACCCTAAATAAGCTTAAACAGATTTACTTTACACTACAAACTACTTATGCTATCAATTTTAGAACTTAAAACAGATTCTAACCTACCTAAATTTATGATTGAAAAATGACTTTTTAAATTTAAAAACTGAAACAAAACCTTGACAGATTTATACTAAAAACTTAAACCACAATGGCACACTTAACCACTTCTATTCTAATGCATTTAGAACCAAAAACAAGCATGAAAACACACTAGATATCACCTATTCAAAATCTTAAACAAATAAGCTGTCAAAGAAACTAAAAACACCACAGATTCAAGATATGATTACTAAAAACCTTAAAAATTACTTTTAAACTTTGAAAACTTATCTAAGTTGACTTATAGGCTTAATTTGAGCTTTACAAATTTGACTTAAAGGTCAAAAGACACTCAAGCAGTATTAACATGAGTTAATACTGCTAGTGCCAAACACCCCTTTAAAAATCCAAAAACCATTTTAAGCTTAATACAAACTTAGAAAACTTATGAAAACTAAAAACAGATTAAGCATAAGGCAAAATAAGGACAAATAAGCAATTTTCAACCACTAACAACCACTTAGATAATAAGCAAACCAAATAAGCAGTTTTTAAGCTAAAAAGTCACAGTTAATAAAAAAATGAACAAATGAAATCTAAACTATAAGCAAGCATAAATAAGTAATAAGCAATATTAATAAGCATAAAAAAGCAGAATTAAGCAGTACAATAAGCAATAGAATAAGCAAACAGTAAATAAGCAAAAAAATTGAAAAATGAAGACTTACAAATCCCTTTGCTTAAACAAGGGCTTAAATGGCTCTTAGAGCTTATCAACAAGCTCTAGCTTATCATAGATAAGCTAGTGTGGTCATAAAAGCCCTTCTAGGTTTGGCTTTTCTTCCAAAATAAGCTGAGGTATTTAAGGGTGAATTTTTGAGTGAAATAAGCTTAAGCACTTAATATTTTTTTATCCCTTTATGAAAACAGATTATATAAGAGCTTAAACAAGAGCTTATTAAACCATTTTCAAAGCTTATAATGCATTAAAACACTAAAAACAGATTTTTCACAATAAACTTGAAATTTTCATTAAACTTAAAAACTTTTACAATGTCTGAAAAGAAAGTACAATAAACTGATAATAAGCTAAAAAATACAATAAAAATGCTATTCTAAAAATTACTTAAAAGCTAGATGCTCTAAAACTAGTCTTATATATATAGCCGAATAGAGAAGATTTTAGGTCTTAAGGGTGTGTTTCTTCTGTGAGAGGTATTGGGCGTGCTCTCCAAGCCTTCAATCTTGGCCATTGATTCTTCTTTGTGCTTCTTAAACCTTCATCATAACCCTTGATTCGTTTTGTCCAATAAGCTTCCATGGGATTGCCAAGGTAGAGTTGTCCTCTTCTGGGGTAGGGTTTTAGTTGGGTTTTGTGCTTTGTCTTGGTGCAGGGCAAAGGAAAGGGACGGGTGAATAGTAGGATTGGCGGGAAATGGGTGTGGGGCACTGTTCGTTTGATTTTTAATGGGGTTAGGGGGTAAAAGGACTAAGGGTGCAAAGGTTTAAATGATGTAGGGGCTAAATGTGTTAGTCCCTAAGGACTAGCAATGTTAGTCCTTAAGGACTAACTGTGTAATCAGTTAAAAAGGTGTATGGTTAAGTCAAATGGGCTTATCACGATTACAACACGACGTCTTCGCGTCGCTTTTCCTATATATACAAAACCGATTTTAGGGTTTTTAGTCTGTAACTTCTAGGAGACGAACCCTAACTTTTATAGTCGAGTTTAGCGCAGCCTTTGGGCTCATTTTTAGGGTGTCAAAACCCTCTTGTAATAGCCTCAACTGCATGATTTAATCAAGTGAAGTTCATTTATCCCTTATCACTTAATATGTCTATGTGTTTTGTGATAGATTCTTGTTCTTCTTCTTTATTTGCCATGCAAGGCTAGATCTATTAGTATTTACTTATGATTGCATGAAACTTAGATTGTAGATCCTTTTAATGTTGCTTCTTGTGATGGATGTGCGCGTTAGGCTTTAGAAAACTAGCCATAAGATATTAAATTGGCATAGACGTCTAGGGAAACGCGAGTGTGTAGAAAGGATACCATCGGTAACAGTCTTCATACTACCTTACCCCTAATATGGTTGATCCCTCTTAAGATATTTCAATTGCATTTAATATACTCTTAGGGGCCTTGTAATAGTCTTCATACTACCTTACTTGTGCGTTGCCTTAACGGAATATTACGTAGACGGCGGGTTCGTGTAATTCGTTCATGACTTAGGAAATACTTACACAGATCATCACAAGTGTGACAAAGCAACATGATTAGGAGAAGCAATATGAGGAGTAGTGCATGATTAAGTAAATATGTTCGTTTATCATATAAGTTATCACCAAAGTAGTTTAGATTTATTTTATTATTATTAGTTTAATTAGATAAAACAAACCAACCTCTCAACCATATGATTTTACCTGCTTTCTATAAAATAAAAATACAAAAAGAATCTTCTCTCAACCCCGTAGACCTTTGTTAGATTCTGTTCAAGCCTTCCCAACCTATTCCTCTAGAGAACGATAACAACCACCGAGTCTTACCTATACTACACTACAACGATTAGGTGCACTTCCTAGGGAGTTGTACAACTTCTTGTTAAAGTCTAACAGCAACCGCATCAGCAAGTTATACATACTCTAAAATAAAACTAAACTAATAAAGAAAAAACTGAAAAGTAAAAATCTTGCACTTTAAAGAGAACTTTCACGTGCCGTGTCGCAATTGAGGTCACACGTCGTATGAGTGCACACACCATATACTTTGAAAAAGTATACATCTTATGCGTGCCCAAGTTTAAGTAAAATTTAAACAGAGACTTCACGTGTCGTATGCTATAGACATGCACACGCCGTAGGAAATGCAAATTTCAATATTAATTCCAATTCGAGAGATCACGCACCGTGTGCTATTGACGAGCTCACGCCGTATGATCATGCAGATCAAAAATATAGCAAACCAAACTTTAAATAAAAAACAAAATTAATTAATCTTTGTCTGTAAAAACAACTAAATATACAAATTTACTCCCCGACAACGCACCAAAAACTTGATATGTGGTAATCTAACTTTAACTTTATTTCTACCGTATCCTTTACACTTCGACTCAACACTTACGGGCAGTATAGACCCGTTCGTGTAATATAGAGAGTCGGCAAGACCAGGTCGTTCGCTAGGAGCGAGGGATGTAGGAACCCAATTTACACTTTCACTTCATATTACGAACCACGAATCGAACTAGAAAAGTAGAGGATAGGTTAGGAGAAGCGATCCATACTCGGTCTTAAATAATTCTAAGGGGTGGAGAGAAGATTCTTTTCTGTTTTTTATAGTTTATGGAAAGCAGGTAAATATATGGTTTGAGAGGTTGGTTTGTTTAACTGATTACTAAACTAATTAATATCTAATCTACTGGTGATAACTTTATGATAAAATAATGTAACTTAATCATGCATTACTTATCAGATTGCTTCTTCTAATCCTGTTGCCTTGTCACATAGTGTTTATCTGCGTAACGATATTTCCTATAAGTCATGAACGATTATACGAACCCACTGTCTCTTTAATATTTCGTTAAGGCAACGCACAAGTAAGGTAGTATGAAGACTATTACAAGGCCCCTAAGAGTATATTAAATGCAATTGAAATATCTTAAGAGGGATCAACCATATTAGGGGTAAGGTAGTATAAAGACTGTTACGATGGTATCCTTTCTACACTTCTCGCGTTTCCCTTTTTAAAGGGGGGGGGGGGGGGTGATATAAATCGGGGTTTCTATTTTTTTTGGGGGGGGGCCATTTAATATCTTATGGCTGTTTTCTAAAGCCTAAAGCGCACATTCATCTACAAGAAAGCAACAGTTAATAGGGATCATATACAATCTGGCTTTCATGCAATCATAAGTAAATTACAAATGAAGAGTTTAGTACTAGCAAGTGTAAAGATATAGCAAGACATAAATCATCAAACAACACATAGACATATTGAAATGATTATATAATAAAAAAATCTTACTGATTAAAACATGGATCGAGGTGGTTTACAATAGGGTTTTAAGGCCCTAAAACGACCTTAAAAGCTGCTAGAAAAGATAGGGTTGTCTCCCAAAAATTATACAATATTATACACTTAAAAACCTTATAAAATGGGTTTTTGTATATATATTGGAAAATTGTTTGCGAACGACGTCTCTTTGAAGTCATGAGTCGTCGCCTATGTGATCGTGTCAATATATTATATATAGATTATATATATAATAGGTAAATTAGTAAATCACTTTTAACAAAATCAATAAACCAACTCACAAATAAAATATAATTCCGGAGAGTATCGACTTCGAAAGTATCCCTCTCTTAGTCGTTTCCCGGGTCATTAGTCTTCCAACGAGGTGTGAATTGAACTTCGTGTTAAAGTTTGTGATCGGGATTTTGAATAGTTGGATATTTTGATTTGTTTCTATATCTACTAACAAAATATAAAGGCAATAAAAAGGAAATTTAACAATTAAGGCAATTGCGATTCTAGATTAAAAACGTTAACGGAATTAAAGAAACGCGACAAATTAAGCAACTAAATCAAATTTTAACCCTAATAATAATGGCAAAAATAAACATAGCAATTACAACTATCATGCTAAAAATAAAGAGGCTAAGAGAATAGAGATACCAAATATGTTGAAGAGTGCAAAAAATGACGAGTTGGAAGCCCTGCGCCTATAACCTTCAAACCCATCTCTAAGCAAATAAACCCATTTTATTAACCCCTTAATGACAACCAATCGCCTTTTGATTACAACTAAGTTCTAGATTAAAGACTAGATTTAATAAAAACAATGTATAATAAAAAAATTAGAAAGAAAGAAACGTGTAGTATGCCATAAAAAAGTGAAGACAAAATTTATTACTAGAATTTGTGACGTAAAGATGCAAAATTAAACTAACAAATTTAAAGCGACTTTTGAAAGTAAAATAACACGTTTCGTAACTTAATAACTTTTGATAGCGAATATAACAATAAACAATCTCAACCAACTAGTTCGTTGTCACCAATAATCACTAGAATTAATAAAACAAAGTTTCGTTAAAACAATTAAATATGAAAAGGAAATAGAAAGTTTTAGCTAAGAAATAGCAAACGTAAGATAAAAACATCATTCGTAAAAGATTGAATAAAACAACATGACAAGTAAATTACTAGATTACGCAAACAAAATACATCTTGCAAAAGAAAAGAATTTAAAATTGATTACGAAGAAAATAAATAAGTAGTATTAAATTTCAAAACATTGACTAAATTATAACTATAAAATGACTAGGAAATGAAAACGACGGTGACTTGTTATCTGTGATGCATAAAGGGGTGATTACTCTAATGATGGCATGATGATTTCCAATGGAAATATATATGTGGATGAAATCAGTGTGAACCGACCAAAGATGGGTGTCGGCTGATCTTGGTCCGAAGACAAAAATAAAATGAAGATGGCGGCTTGTTGAAAAGTGATAATGAGAATATAAAAGACTTAAACAGACACGCTATGAAGAAGCTAATTTGTTTAAATGATAAAACACTAAAAGAGCTTATCAAAGGCTTAAATAACAAAACATCATAAAGGATTAAACTTTAAACCATGGAACAGTAAAAAAATGATAATGAAACTTCACCTTTTATTGATAAAACTTAGGAATACAAGACTTGAGAAGAGTATTTGCTTACATCAAAGCTTAAAAAAATAGAGAAATGCAGGAGAAGACATAAAAGTAAATTGCAGGAAAAATAGAATGATATGATGCTCCAAAGTGTAGAATTTCCATCTCTATTTATAGGAGAATGGTGTGCATCTTGTAAGGTAAAAACGCCAAGGCCTTCAATTCTTTCTATAATTGATTATGGAAGGTCATAATTCTTGCCAATCAATCTTGAAACCGCCTCATTAATTCTTTCCATTCAAACTTGAAACCGCCTTATTAATTCTTTGATTTTGCGCTCCTTTTTTTGGCATTATTTAATTATATTTCAAATTTTGGAAGGAAAGGGCAACGACCGTTAGTGTTAGGGACTAACGATGTAACAACTCCAAGGACTAACGGTGCAAGTCTGTAAGGACTAACGATGCAATTGTTTTCTGGTTTAAGGCTAACCAACGTTAAGTCCTTGTTTGGGCTTCTTCTCTTGGGCTTGGATCTTTGTATTTATTTTTGGCTCTGGCTTTTCTCGCTCTTTCCAATCTCGTGCTCGGTTTTGTCTGGTTTTTGCCTTGTTTTTGTCTTTTTGTGAATATCCGTTACCTGCACAGTGAATAACACAAAACAAGCATATATTTGGCATTTTACGTCCGTTTTTAGTCATTTAAGCTCGTTTTATTGAGATAAAGGTATGTGTATTTAAGCACATACCAAATCCCCTCATACTAAACTATTGTTGTGTCCTCACGCAATGAAATAAATCCATGTCTATAAAACCAAAAATTTCAATCCCCTTAAATTAAATACCTTGAAATGTAGCAAAGCGTAAAATTAAAAGGGATTAAGAAATTACTAGCTTTTTAAACACTTCCCGTTTACCATTTTCTTTCTTGCACATATATTTTTCTTATTTTTCATTATGTACAACATGCTTGACTTTCATTATTGATCATAACTTTTAGGATCACTGAATAAGAAACACCTCAATCCTAAGGTGCCCTAGAAGGATAAATTCATCGTCCTTGATTTTTCACTTATTCCCAAACTAAGCTTAAAAACGAAATCATTGTTAATTACAAGTTGGGATGCTAACGCTACTCATATTTGCAATTTGTGTAAAACTTCTCCTCCCGACAGTTATTATATTTTAAGGTGTGTGTGCTCAGTTTAAATTTTGACCATCCAACCCACGTTTTTAGATAGTTATAACATTTCCAAGTTTCACGTTCCACTTTTAGTTATATGAATTCAAAGGTGAGATTGTCCCATGTAGCAACATTTCTTCTCGGCACATCCCAACCTCGTCGGCTAAGTGACCGGGCTTTTGACACCCCTCAGAGAATAATTTGTCGAGACTCTCCGACTTTTGAACCCTTTACTAAATTTTTTTCGTAAAACTTAGTAAGTTTATAACTCAAAGCAAGCTAATTCCTCCAAAATTAAGACATTGTAGGTAAGTTAATTCCTTTAGAGTGACTTTCTTCTCGGAACCTCCCGACCTCATCGGTCAAGTGCCCAGGCTTTTGACACCCCACAGAGAATACTGATCAGAATTAACAAACGTCTGGTTTCAAAGTTTTGTAGGGATTAACAAGTTTAAGTTCAAAGGAATGTTTAAATTTTAGAAAAAGTCATTTTCCCTTTATTTATTAAGCAACTATACTAGCAACATTACTATATTTTTTCACATCATTTCCATTTTTTTCATTTTTTTTCATCATTTTTTTTCTTTTTTTTGCAACATTTATATTTACACCGTATACAGGGAAAATTTCTTTTTAGAAAATTAAAACATATTTTTGATCAAAAACTCTTATTTATCA
>BQNB010113688.1:0-21891 GCA_026074375.1 Tanacetum coccineum
ATGCAAGTAATGTAATAAAGCAAAAAATTTCCCCGTACAATTGTGATCATAGTAAAATAGGTTGATGAAAATTCTTTGGTTGTTATTTGGGGATGAAATGTGCTGATTTGGTAAGGCGGTCAACAATGACCCAAATTATGTCATGTCTGCTTGATGTTTTGGGTAGTTTTGTAACGAAGTCCATCGTTATTCTTTCCCATTTCCATGTATGAATCTCTAGTTGTATCAGTAAGCCAGATGACTTTTGACATTCTGCTTTAACTTTAGAGCATGTCAAACACTTGCCGACATATTTAGCGATGATTGCTTTCATGTTAGGCCACGAATAGAGTTTCTTTAGATCCTGATACATCTTGTCAGAACCTGGGTGGATGGAATATTTTGATTTATGGGATTCATGCATGATCAAGTCCCTTAAATTACCAAAGAGTGGTAACCAGCTTCGGTTCTTGATACATCAGGATCCATCAGGATGTACTTCAAATGCTTTGTCCATTCCTCGTAGGTTCTCAGCTTTAATGTTCTCTTCTTTAATCGCCTTGGTTTGGGCTTCGAGGATTTGTGATGGTAATTTTGGGTGAAGGGTCATGACTAATGCTCTAACTCAGAGTGGTTTGATTCATTCCTTCCGGCTTAAGGCATCTGCTACAACATTTGCCTTTCCAGGATGGTAATGAATCTCACAATCGTAATCTGCCAGTAATTCTAACCAATGGCGTTGTATCATGTTTAACTCTTTCTAATCAAGGATATTTTGAACGCTTTTATGATCAGTGAACACAATACACTTTGTGCCATACAAATAGTGTCTCTAAATTTTAAGAGCGAATACTACTGCTCCTAATTCGAGGTCATGTGTGGTATAGTTTTCTTCACGAGGCTTGAGTTGTCAGAATACATATGCAATAACTTTTTCTCTTTGCATTAACACTGCTCCCAGACCTTGATGTGATGCATCACAGTAAACAACAAAATCATTGTTTCTTTCTGGTAATGTTAAGATTGGAGCTTCACAAATCTTCTGTTTTAGAAATTGGAAAGCTGACTCTTAGTTTTCTCCCCAGATATACTTCTTGTTTTTCTGGGTTAATTCAGTCAAAGGATTTGCAATCTTCGAAAAACCCTCTATGAATCTTCGGTAGTAGCCGGCAAGTCCTAAGAATTGGCGTACTTCTATGGGTGTGGTAGGAGATGCCCAATTCTTAACTGCTTCAATCTTGGCTGGGTCAACGTGAATTCCTCGGCTGTCAATTACGTGCCCAAGAAACTGCACAATACTGATCCAGAAATCACATTTGGAGAACTTGGCATACAATTTCTCCCTTTTGAGTAATTCCAAGATTATTCTCAGGTGACCTGCATGTTCTTCTTTGTTACGGGAGTAGATGAGAATATCATCGATGAACACTATCACAAATTTATCCAAGTATGGTTTACACACACGGTTCATGAGATCCATGAACACAGCAAGCGCGTTAGTTAAACCAAATGGCATCACTTGGAATTCGTAGTGTCCGTACCACATTCTAAAAGCAGTCTTGGGAATATCTTCATCCCGGACTCTCAATTGGTGATAGCCTGATCTCAAGTCAATTTTTGAGTAAACACTCGAACCTTGAAGCTGGTCGAATAAATCATCGATCCTGGGTAATGGGTAACGATTCTTTATGGTAAGTTTATTCAACTCCCGGTAATCGATACACATTCTAACAGATCCGTATTTCTTTTTAACAAATAAGACAGGAGCTCCCCAAGGCGAAGTACTTAGTCGAATAAAACCTCGGTCTGCTAATTCTTATAGTTGGTTAGATAGTTCCTACATTTCTGAAGTAACTAATCTGTAAGGTGCTCGGGCTACTGGTGTCGCTCCTTGAATTAAATCGATTTGGAATTCTACTTGGCGAACCGGAGGAAGGCCAGGTTGATTTTCAGGAAAAACTTCTGGAAATTCTCTAACAATTGGTATATCTTCCAATCATTTTTTGTCTGACTTCTTCTCCATTACTTGGGCTACGAAAACTTGATATCCCCTGGATATATATCTTTCAGTTTTAATATAGGATATAAGGCTTAGTCGGGTTTTACTTTGATCACCTTGGATGATCAAAGTTTTACCATAGAATGGGATGTGGACGACTTTCTCGTCACAAATAATTCTAGCATGATACTTGGATAACCAATCCATATCAATGATGACGTCGAAACTACCGAGTTTAATCGGTATGAGATCAATTTCGAAAGGTTGGTTTAACAGGATCAGAGTGCAACCTTGGATAACGGTATTAATGTCTACTAGGTTTCCATTGGCCATTTCAATGTCGTAGGTAGTATCTAGTGTAATTGTTAGGATATTAAGCATAGAAGCAAGAGATATGGATACAAAACTTTTATCGGCTCCTGAATCAAATAATACTCTAGCTAGATGTTGGTTTAAAAGGAACGTACCCGTGACTACATTCGGGTCTTGGTGAGCATTCTTGTCCCTTAGCAAGTATGCTCTCCCATGGGTACTGTTGTTTGCTTTTGAGCACTGGTTTCTGTAATTCCCTTTCTCTCCACAGGCATGACAAGTTACTGACACTGGCTGTAAGTTTCTTCCAGTAGCTGGCCCTTTGTTTTTGTAGTTCTTGGTATGGTGACCCACCTTGTTGCAAGTCTGACACTTGACAGTGCAAGGTCCTATATGATGCAGGGCGCATCTTTTACACAAGGGAAAGTTTCTAGCATACCTACTGTTCTCAGTTAGGGTGGCAGCATAAGCCTTGACGGTTTCTTGCCTTCTATTCTGTTGTTGATGGTGATCATGGTTGTGGTTGTTATTGTTGTTGTTATGGTTGTTTTGGTAGTTGTTGTTGGTGAAGGTTCTTCTATCATCAAACTTTTGTTTATGATCATTGGTTCCTTGCACAGAATTATGCTTTGTTACCCGATCCATTAACCTCTGGGTTATGGTAATGGCTTCCTCCAAAGTTTGAGGCTTTGAAGCGGTAACATTTCCATCAATACTTTTGGGTAATCCCCCGATGAAGACTTCCATAAGTTTCTCAGAATTTGGTACCATATTTGGGCATAAAACTGCCAATTCCTGGAATCTTCTAACGTAAGTCTTGAGATCATTCCCTTTTACAGTCAGATTGTAAAATTCATCTTCCATTTTCTTGATCTCAGTTCGGGGATAATACTTCTTTATTAAGAGCTTTTTAAATTCGGACCAAGAAATTTTGTAAGCTTCCTCTATTCCAATAGGCTGGGCGAATGAATTCCACCAGGATAAAGCTTCTTCAGTTAGAGTACCAGTAGCAAATTTCACTTTGCAGTCCTCGGTACAGTTGCTACGGGAAAATACCGATTCAGTTCGTTCAAACCAGCGGATGAGACCAACAGCCCCTTCCGTACCTTTGAAATTGAAAGGTTGGCAGCTCATAAACTCTTTGTAGCTACATTTTCTTGCTACAGGAGTTTCTCTTTGTCGGGTGTTCCTATTGGTATTGTCAGTATTTGCCATGGTAGCAGCTTGTGCTTCTAGAGCTGCGGCAACACTATCAGCAACTAGTTTCTTGATGGCGGCCTGAGTCATGGCTGGTGCTGCAGATGTTGATGTCCTCTTGGGAGCCATTCTATCAACATTTACAAGACAACACAAAATAAGAATCCATACAATGATATAGTCATATCACAAGTCATTGTCAAAATTTTCATACATAGTGATATTGAAATCATTTGACATAGATACTTATTTGATACAAGTTCTAACAAAGAAATACACATCCTTTGATATTACATTGCAGAATATAACAGAAAATTTTGGAATCTAAGACTTCCATAGATGGACACTCTAACAAGCATCTGACTCATTGGGTTTCTCGAGGACTGGTTCACTTTCCAATGGTCGCGGTATGATCCATAATGAGTTATCTAACTCTGCGAAGATAGACTCATCAAAGGGATAGTCTGGTGGTGGTGTAGTTGACCTAATCGATGATGAATATCCTACTGATGAAGATGGAGATAATGATATGGGTGATCCAACAGAAGGCTCAGTATCTCTAGGTGGTGTAGGTGGAATCATATGTTCAATATCTTGAGCATTAATCATATTTGGATACAAAGGTTCAAGAAAACCTAGTGGTAAGAGAGCCATAGTAACCTGGATACATAAAGATACAATACATGAATAACCTTAACACAGGGTATAGGATAGACAACCACGGCATACATAAATCGGTATCATGAAACAACGAGGTATAACAGAATCACAACTACATTATGTCATAAATAACTTGTCTACATATTTTACATAACCAGAATTTGACAAGTGTCGATATTTATGCCACACATCCCGTGGTTAGATTCTAAACAAAAGCTGTAAATGATAAGTATCTAGTCTAGTAGTCTGGTGGTCCTCCCTTATGGTTCTTGAGCTCATGGATCATGTCAAGAAGACTCTTCATATCTGATCGGTGGCGAACCTGGATATCCTCGATGAGCATTTCCAGAGTAGAAATCCTGACTCATTTGCTCTCTTTGATAAAAATCTCATCGTCATGCCTTATTTGCTCTCTTTGAAATCCAGAAATCTAGGTATAGGATTCTTGAAGTTCGGTTTCTAGTTGGTCAAAATCTCGTTGTATAATTACTCGACCATTACCAAGACCTTCTATCTTATCTTCTATGTGCTCAATGCGCTCAAGAGGGAGCTTATCTAAGTGATTTAAAATAGCATCGATATGTTCCTCATGGTGCTCTAGACGCGTCACATAAGAACTCTCTCTAATCTCAAATACATGAGGTAGGGCAGAGGATTCAGAAGAGGAGGAGGATAGGAAACGGGCTCGTTTCTAAGGTGGCAAAATCTCCTCAAGAAGAAAGAAATCTTAAGGATGAAATAGTAGTGATGGTGGTAACACTAGAGATGGAGGAAAAACAGTTGGTGGAGCAATAGGAGCTTGTGGCAGTGGAATAGGTGATTCATTACTAGTAGCATTATATGCTTGCATAACTTTCATATACGGATCATCGTAGAAAGGTGAGATGATTAGCGAGGCTAAAAGATCCTTAGATAGATCCTATGAAGGGTCAGAAAAGATGTTTCTCGGTGAGGCTGGGGAATAGTCTATTGAAGCCAAGGTATAGTCAGGAGTATTTGTAGAGGAGAAAGCATCCTCTATCTTGGAATTAGATAGGATGATAATAGGGTGGGTGGATGTAGACATAACTCTGTAACAATCCAGTGGAAATAACATAAGTTATTTATATTTACTTAATAGTTATGTATCTTTACATACTATTCAGGAAATGTAGTGGCACGGAGGACTTTCTTAGATGGAAAATAGTTATAGTTTAGGTTTTAACCTTATTCTCTATAACTGCGGCTCTTGATACCAATCTATAACACCCTGATATTTGACATAGCAGCGGAAGCTAAATTGGGGGTATTACTTCATGAATCAACAGTCATAATCATAGAAAATGACTCAAAAGAGACGTTTTGGAAAATTTAGTTATCCTTTAATAATATATCAAAGTTTTACAAAGGAGGTCCCAAAATACATTGAAAACATAAAGTTTAAATGATAACAAGTTTGGACGCCTGCAAGTCCATGCCACTCCATGCCATAGGTTGATCAATTACCTGAGATAAACATGCTAAAAAGGTCAATACAAAAGTTGAGTGAAATTCATAGGTTTACAATGAAATGGTTGAATACAAGTCATCATAAGTGGTAATAATTGTACAATTACAATTATCATGGAAAATAGTATTATTGCCCTAAGCTCATGACACCAACACGTTAACATAAAAATCACCTCAGTGACATTATTGAGGAACAAATGTCCTCTTGGAAAGGTAACTTGCCAAAGTTACCCATTATTCTCAAATTTAGTGTGTTTGATTACCTCATGTATAGGTAAACACAAACGGGATTCGTCAATCCCGATAGATCTATCCACAATATTCGCGTTCACTCATAAGTGATTAATGGTTCATGATTAAATGATATTGGCAGTAGAGGTAAACTTAGGAAATAACATATCAAGATAGCATACAGTTGGAAAAACTTGTATTCATGGTTTATAGCATGTATCCCCCTACAGGGTTTGGAAAAACATATAAAGGTGGGACTATGAACTCACCTTGATAAGGTAGTTGATTGATGTGAGAAGTAATTCAAGTGGAATTAAATAGCTTCATCACGCAACCTGGGGTAATATGTCAAGTCTTAGTTTTATATTTCAAAACTTTATTTCATAAAGTTTAACGTAAATATTAATTTGGTTTATTGACTTATGAAAATATCATATCACTGTTCGGGCTATCATAATCTAGAGGTCATGTAGTAAACGTTTGAGGAACTAGGACACTTTAAATCGTAAATCCAGCAACTCGTCAAAACGTTACCCAAAATGAAAATCCCGTCACATGAAATTCTTAGTAAACGTGATCGTTATAGTTTAAATTGATAAGATTTTATCTTTTTAGTTTCTTCAAAACTAGTGATGATAAATTATGTTAACTATATAACATAATTAATTTATAATGTTTCGATCGATGAATGAAACGATAAATGTGTCGGGTTTTAATAAAATCGAGTCTTATAATGTTTAAATATGTTTTTATTATTTAAATATTAAAAATTTTACATTTTTATACTTTAAGAATTTAAAAATGACAATATATACCCTTGGTATATATTAATTTACAATTTAAACCTTTTTCTTTTATATTTTAAATATTCAACCCTTAACTTAGAAAGTTGGCAAAACAAGCCCTTGTAGTTTAACTTTAGAGTATTTACATTTTTGGCCCGAAAGAGTTAATAAGTTTAAAAATGTTAAGATATTATACCTCTCATGCATACAAACGTTTGGCGTTATTAGTCCAAAATCCTATACTTTGTATTTTTTCGAATCTTTAGTTTGCAGCATTGCTTATTATATAAGCTAAATAAGTTGGTTTTTATTAAAGCTTAAAGGCTTATAAAATGAGTTATGAGTCGAAAAACTAAAAGTCATGTTTGGGTTTAAAATATTAACTCGATGGGTTTTAGCTTTTAGTGTTTGTATCTAAGCTTATAAAAATGATAGATTAACTTATTGGAATAGCTTATAAGGTCAGCTTATAGCTTATTAGGGTTTACAAAATAGGTTTTAGGGTTTTTTAAAGGGTACGTTTGTTTTAGGAAAAACAAACGAGTGGGCTTAGGATTTAGGGGCTTATTAAGACTAGAATAAGCTTTAGCTAGCTTATTTTAGGATTTCGCATAGATTAGGGTTTCAGCATGGGTCGATTAGGGCTCGATTAGGGTTTGGTTTGATTTAGAAGTTTCCAAAATGGTTTAGCTTGTACATATGGATATAACAAAGCTTATATTGTGTTGACTTTTAGCATGTTTAATTTCAGGTCCTAAGGTATAAGCTTGGATGGGAGCCGTGATGGATATCAATGAAGAGGGATTATGTGTTTATTTAAATTTAATGCAACTTTTATCTATAAAAACTTAAGTCACCTTTTGGTAGTTTGAAACTTTTGTTTAATTAAAAACGTATATGTAAATGTTTATGACTTTTAAAACATATGGGACCTAATGTATGAACTCTGATATTTTTCTATGGCATCGAATGAAATCTTATCTTAAAACGTCCATTTAAGGTCGTTTCATATATCTTGATTGTTGTACTTTGACGTAGCACCCCATTGTTACCATTCTGTTGCATACCAGAATTTGGGGGTGTTACAGGCTCGGCTAACCAAGGAGGTGACGAGTTGGTTTTGCTTGGGGTGCAAGTTTACAAGGTGTTGACAAGGAGGTGAAGGATGCTAGCAAGGTGGTGACAAGGTGGTGGTGAGGTGGCGGCATGGTGGTGAAAGGGTGGTTGCTTGGTTTAGACTTGGTTCGAAACTAGTTTAGAGGTATCGGGTTGTTTAGGGTTTTCGGATTAGGTTTTAGTTTAGGACGACCTAGGGTAGTATTGGAGGGAAAATGTAGTTCAATTGTGGTGCTTAAGAAGCTTGTAACTCGTGCTAGAATGGTGGTACGAAATGCCTATAGATTTTGGAGGGAAATTGGTTAAGTTTGAATTCCATGCATTATCGGGTTGTACATTGGGCTTTAAAGAGTTGTACTAGGGTTTTGGAGGGAAAAGGTATTCGAATTTCATGCATTGGTAACTTGTACACATGCCTTATTAGTTTGTACATTTGTTTTGTTTGGAAACATTACATGTAATCGGGGTTTTGATATAAACGTTAACGTATAAAGTCCGCTTTGTAATAAACGTTATGAATAGTATGTTAAATAGATAACGTATGTGGTAAAAATGGATTTTAGAACATATTACTTGACATATTATAACGTTCACTTGATATAAACGTTGATGGAATTGGCATTGGTAGTTGCGTGAGCTCGTTTACTTTGGAAATGTAAGTTACGTTACATAATGGATGGAATAAAACAAAAATATTTCCGTGAAAATGGTTCTATTAAATATAATAGATGGATAATTACATTGAGAAAAATTATGGGTTGTTATATTTTAAAACTGTTACCTTTTCGGCATCAGCGGTTTCAAGTCAGTTTCTTATCTCCTTTGTCGACTCGGAGACATCTATACCTTTGGGGATGTCAGCGGTGGCCACTGGTTCCTCAGCGTGCTGAGTCTTGGCGATTGTCTCCTTGGATTTGGATCTCCTAACATAATGTGAAGTCTTGGGCTCAGAGGAAGATGGGATTTTCTTCTTCTTATACTTCATGTCTTGGGCTGATCAACAGACTGCACAGCGGTCCCGGACAAGGACTTGTCAGTGGTGTCATCGGCATTCACTTCCTCAGCGAAAAGGATCAAAGTATTTTCAGAATCAGTTGAAAGTTTTGCCACTTTTAGCATTTGAGGTAGGGGTGTTAACGAGTCGAGCTTTTAACGAACTACTCGAGCTCGATTAACTCAAGATCGAGCCTACAAATTGTCAAGCTCGAGCCAAGCTCAAACAATAGATCATGCTCGTTTAGATAAACTAGCCGAGCTTGTAAAAGGCAATATTCGGCTCGGTTTGTTCGAAAGCTCGTTTAGTTACTCGAGTCGAACGAGTTAATCGAGCCAAACATCTAACTTTTTTTCAAACTTATTTTTAGATTTTAATGAGTATTGATAATTTAAATTTAATTCAAAAGAATAACTATTAAAATGTCAAATTTTATTAGCATCTAATTAGATACTCTATAAAAGCTATGTCAATCTTACTCTTTTAAATTTGCTTTTATATATCTTTTCTTTTCTTTAACTTGTGTTCATCTTTCTATGTGGGATGCATTCTAGTTTATAATTTTGTAAAAAAAAAACTTAAGAAAGAAATGACTTAAAAATATAAATCACCCAATGATGTTTTTTTATAAGATGATCATAACAAATCTAAATCGATATATAGTGTTACTTAATTTTGATGTATAATGTATATAGTTTATCGAAAATAGGCGCTATTGTGACGTAAGGTATATGAAATAACGTGACACTTGATAGTATAGGTTTTGTTAACAAATTTATGGTAAGCTTACGAAAGCATATGCATAGAGATGAAATATTACATAATACTAAAACAATAATAATTGATGTTTAACAACATCCTAAGAAAGGTTTAAATTAGATTAATAAAAATTAATCTTTATTGTTTAACCTTTATTTAACTGGAGAAACCTAATAGTACTATTTATGAAATGAAGTAAATATACATTGGAGTATGAACATGTACATGTTTGATATGATGGTATATATGTTATATATTAAATACTTCGAACATCAAATCGATTGACCTATTGAATTGATAGTTCAACCAGTCCAATCGATTGGCCTGGTCTAAAAAACCTTTGGTTTTACACAATTTTCAATAGTTTCATCTAGTATATAAAATATACGTGATATACTAAAACGTGAAAACGTTTATACATAAAATGTAAAAATATCAACGGGATTTTCTAGCGACAAACATATATAGTTTTGATATTGTGGTTAAGTGTTTTGTGTAACGCTTATACATAAAACATGAAAAATATCAAAAAGCAAATGCAAAAGTTTTCAAAGAAAGATTCTTAAAATCTATCAAAGAACATACAAAAGAATTAGTGAAACTAAAAATAAAACATTACATCAATTATGAGATAATTAACAATCCACGTTATTCGTCAAGCAAAACTTCAGCTAGCACGCTGGAGTTAGAGTGCACTTGCCAAGAATTCATCTTTCTCCATCTAAAGAAATGTTCCCTTTAACAATTTTCCACCTTAGCTTTTTGATGACTATCAATAAAGCTCAAGGTGAAATAATTCTAAATATGGGTGTTTATTTGTCAGACTCTGTTTTCTCGCATAGCCAACCTTATATTGCATTGTCTACATTAATATCACATAGAACTACAAATATATTAGTGAAGCCAGTCAAAGGGTTCAGTTAAAAAGGAGTCTACACCTTAAGTGTCGTATGCCAATAAGTTTTACATGATGAATAACGTGCATTGTTAAGTTATCTCATAATTGATGTAAATGTTGTATTTTTAGGTTCACTAAATGTTTTTATATGTTCTTTGATATATATTTTAAGAAATTTTCTTTGAGTTGAATTATCGCATGTTACAATCTTTTGCAATTATACTTGATATTTTTACATTTTATGTATAAACGTTACACGAAACACTTAACCACAATATCACAACTATATATATGTGTCGCTAAAAACCCGTTGATATGCATACGTACTCACATAGTTTTAGTGATGCGTGAAACACAATTGTACCAACCGATATGGACAGTTTTTCTATAGACTAATTGGTCATTTGGATCTCAAATAAGCCTTGGCCTATCAATATGTGTTTGTTTTGAAACTAAAAAATATATGTTTCTATTTATACATATTAAAAAGTAGACTGATTAAATATTCAACCGGTAGTATACAATTATTTTATGAATCAATTAGTATTTTTGAAATAACACGGTTGCATAAATTACAAGTATCTCGATAATAAAAGTTGTCATTTATAAATATTAATAGATCAAACTTAAGGTGTAGTAAAGGGTATTAAGAAGTATTTTATACAAAGTACATTACTTAATTTTAAGGGGTTTTAAGTTCCAAAGTTCTTCATACACTTTTTATAAGTAGTAGAGATAAATCGTATAAAAGTGTACTCAACTTATACTAAATTTCAATTTAATGTACTGCACTTATTTTTCTCAATTTAGTATTTCCAGATTTTTTTTGCAATTGAAGACAATTAACTGGTTTACAAGTCACTTTCTGTCTTCGGCATGATTTTCCGACAATCCTGTAAAACAAAAATTCTTTTTTGTTCTTTTTCTTCCTTTTATTTATTTTTGCCTTGCATAAACATACATGAGGACGTCCTACAAAAACTACCGACCTTAGATACATATAAAGTTGTGCAAACAAACATTTGATATAGTAAATCTTTTTTTCATATGAACTAATTAAAAAACAAGCCATTTTAAAATTATTTTATGGTGGTGGTTGTGGTAGTGGTGTTGGTGGTTTATGGTATTAACTGTGGCTGGGTGAGGGTGGTGATGATGGTAACCTACTGAAAATTCATGTCGGAGAAGAAAGTAATCTGTCGATGATCTGGTAACCTTTTAATTGTCTTTAATTGCAACCAAAAAAAGTTGGTTATACTAAATTTAGAAAAAAAACTAAAGTAACTTTAATTGAAATTGAATACAAGTTAAATACACTTTTATGAAATTTACCCGATAAAAATATGATGATATTTTTTCTTTGCTAACTAGAATTACTTTGACAAAAAAATAAAAATAAACTTTGAAATATCAAAATAACAAGAGAAGTTAAACTATAAGAGAGACATAGCTAGTAGATTTATCCCACATTGCTTGAATAGGAAAACTTTCAAGGAAAAAAACTCTATATAAGCAAAGCCTCCACTCTATTTTGAAACTTAGTTCAACTTTAGATGCTATTAGGCACTAAGCTTATAAGTTACATAAATTATGTGTTTCTAAACAAGCTTTGTTAAGCTTATAAGTTACATAAATTTAGTTTGAACGTTAGAACAATTTTTATAATTGTAAACGAGCTTTCGAGCTCGAGCTTGAGTTAATAAACGAGGCTATGATGTTTGATCTTTTATACGAGTATCTTAAACTGCTTGAAAGTTAGTTTATTGTAAGAGTACATAAAAAGTTCAAAATCTTAAACGAGCTTCAAGCTCGAGCTCGAACAACAACCAAATATTTGAGTTCGAGCTCGAGCCAATTTAGAAAAGTTTATTCGAGCTCGATCCGAGTAGTAATAAACGAGCTTAGCTCGTTTATGCCAGAACTCGACTCGTCTCATATCGTTAACACCCCTAATTTGAGGGATCAAAGCAACCTCATATGCAAATGGAGTTTTTAAAGAAGCGGCTGATATGTGGTAGGGTTTGAAAGTTGTTAGTTTGTCATTCTTGTAGGCTTCTCCCCAGCAAATGTTTAATGATTAGAGACAAAAATCTTGTAACACACATCCAGTTCTCTACCCTTCTTGCCATTCACAAGCTTAGCAACAAGGTCAGAGAAGAGAATTTTTTCTATGTCAACATTCAGACCTCAAATTAAGCTGTATGCTATCATCTGCTGGTTGATATTTAGCTGATCATGTGACCCTTGCATACCTCCCAAGCATTTAACAATGTGCAGCATCAGAACCCTCCATATCGGTGAGAAATATCTTATTCTCAGCGGAGATGAGTTGATGAGATCAGTGGGTGTAAGTTGTGGATTTTCTCATCAACAAGTCTTAGAGTTGCCAAACCAGCCCTCACAGTCTCCTTTGGAGGTAAAGACTCATAATTCTCACTATATTTCAACCCGGTGATAAATGAAAAGTCATTAAGGTAAAAATAAAGTGGTTTTTTAAAACAAGAGAGTGTGAAGGTGATTGTGTTTGTTGCAGCATCTACCTCAACAGAATACCAGAATTCCTTAAGGTATTCTGAGTAATACACCGAAGGTTGTTTAGTTAAAGCAGTAGAAATGCAACAGTTTGATAAAAACTTGAGCATGGGTTGGTACAAAGGGTTTTTGTGCTCCAACAATGCGATTTCATTGTTGAAGGCAATGATACTTTTGTCACACTCAAAAGAAACGTTTGATGTAGGTGTGACGTGAGTTTTGGTTGTTTGTGATGAAGATTCTGAAGCCATCTCTTGCTTTGGAAGATGAAAGGTTTTAGCTTCTGGTTTGATGAAAGTTGTTTTTGTAAAAGATGTTGAAGATGATATTATGTTTCTTTGAGAAAAATGAAGTGTGTGTAAAAGAAAATGATAGTTATACCACACAACAGTTTATTTTTTTTTATAAATAAAATGGTTTGGTGTCCGCATTAAATGCGTAGTGGTAAAACTATCAAAAACGTGGGTCCTTTGCCCCTTCGTGCACTGTGAAATCCCGCGAATCTCGAGAAAGTAGGCAACCGTTTTAGAGAATATCCGAATTAAATATTAAGTATGTTTATCTTTCAACTTAAATGTAAGTATTCAGTTACCTTAAAATATTTAATATTCAAGTAAGAGTATCATTTAAAATCTTTTCTTTATCAGAGATTACTTTATCAATATTGATCATATCCAACTCAGCGACCAATCTAGTGAAGCTAGGCTCAGCTAGTGGTTTTTGTAAAAATAGCAGCTAGTTGTAAATCAGTGGGTACAAAATGAAGCTCAATATCACCTTTTAAAATATGATCCCTGATGAAATGATAGTTGATGTCAATGTGTTTTGTTCTAGAGTGCAGAAATAGGTTGTTTGAAATAGCAATGACACTTGTATTATCACAATTGATAGGCACCTTGTCATACCTGACTTTTTATCCAGAGGACTTGAGCACAACACTCAGCATCAACAACATCCTCAACTTTAACAGATGACATAGCCACTGAGTTTTGCTTCTTTGTACTCCAACACACTAACTTTCCTCTAAGTATTTGACAACCCCTTGAAGTAATTTTCATATCTAGGTTACAACCTTCATAGTCAGAGTTTGAATATGCCTTGAGATTAAAGCTTGATCCTTTAGGATACTAGAGACCTAGATTTGGAGTTCCTTTGAGGTACCTAAAAATTCTTTTTATAGCTACAACGTAGGATTCCTTGGGGTTAGCTTGGTACCTTGCACAAAGACATGTGGAAAATTAGATATCAGGTTTGCTAGCTGTTAGATGCATTAGTGACCCAATCATGCCTCTGAATTAGTCTCATTTACAAAGACCCCAGATTCATTAGGGCACAAATTGTTTGGGGAAAGCATGAGGCATTTCACTGAGGCACAATTAGCTAGCTCATATTTATTGAGTAAATCTTTAACATATTTTTCTTGACAAATAGAAATTCCTTTGGAAATTTGTTTTATTTGAAATCCTAGAAAATTAGTTAGTTTACCCATCATACTTATTTCATACTTTATATTCATCAGCTTAGCAAATTGCTTACTAAGCTTATCATTGGTTGACCCAAAGATGATATCATTCACATAAATTTGTACAATTATGACATCACTCTTAGTTTTATAAGTAAAAAGAGTGTTGTCAATGGTACCTCTTGCATTGCAATAACCCATCCTTCTTCTTCAAGAGCTTCAATTACCCTTTTTAGTTCAATCTCTGAGAGAAAATTAACATATAAGCATTCATGGGCAGATGCAGCTTCAGAGTCTTCCTAAGGTTCACGTAAAATGTTAACCAAAAGAATGTGTTTGTCTCTAGACCATTTGTCTTGAGGAGCTGGAGTGTCATGATTGATTTCAACTGATGGTGAAATGTTAGTTGGTGAGGGTTCAACTTTATTGATTGGATTTACATCACTTGTAAAGTTTTGAGCTCTAAGGATATCATTGACCTGAGTTTCAGCTGGTTCACAGACATCTTGTTCATTGTGAATAGGATGATCATCTACTAACAAGTCAGGTGAATCACTGGTAGGATTGATGTTATGAGTTATGGGAGAGTGATAACGCTCTAAATATACACATTTATCCCCTCACGAATATGTTATTTATCCATATAATTATATAAATTGTTATGTCTTTAGATACTTATTTGAGTAATAGTTGTTTCACGAATAAACGAAGCAAGGAGGCTTGGAAATGTTAAGAATACCCGTTAGAAGTGTTAACAACCGTTAAACAGAAGGACTAAAAGAGAAATATATGAAAAATATGCCAAGTGCGGCGTACTTGCTAAGCGGGCAAACATAATTAATTCAAAGGGAAGTACGCCGCACTTTTTGGGAAGTATGGCGCACTTCTGCTTGCATTTATAAAATTACTTATCATTAAGATTTTCATTCAATGATGACTAATCATTTTCTCACCACCCTTCCTACCCACATTCTTGAGGACTTCTAAAGTCTATTTAATAGTTCCTAGTGCTTGAAGATTCATAACAAGCCATAATAATCATCAAAAGGAAGAATTTCAAGAGTAGGATGAACTAACATCAAGTTCATCCTATTTCTCCTATAATCACAACCATTTGGAAGAATTTAGTAGTTTCTTTTCAGGTTTTTTAGCTATTGTGACAGAGTGCTAAGGGTCGGATTAGTTGCTTTTGGGTATAATATAGTTTTCGTTTAGGAAAACTTGTGTAAACGCATTTGTGCTTGTGAACTTTGGTATAATCCTATTTTCCTTTTAATATGATTCCTACTAATTTTATGAGGTTTATTATGTGTTTACTTATGTGATTATGGAGTAGTTGCGTTATGTTTGTTTAGGCAAATTAGAAAATGTGATATGAATACATGATATGGATGCATGCTTTTGACTATATAATTTGAATGTTTGATGTATTATGATTCGGTTCACTATCTTATATTTGATTAATCGTTGCAATTATCATGGGCCGAAAGGGTTGATTGTCTTGATTGATTATGAGTCGTCTGTCTATAACGAATCATTGATATGCTTGTGAGAATTGGATAGTAAAATACTTGATAACCTGAATTATGATTATGTTTAATGCCTAATCTCACGTCTAACGACTTGATTAGGAGAAGTATGCTTGTTATATTTTTAGCCACAAACTGATCTTTATGCACTTGTCATGTTGAGAATCATAGGCCGAAAGGGCTTCTTTTCATGTTAAATAGATATTTGCTTGTATGATTACCCGTCATATCTTGCCTATATGTCTTGTTTGTACGTGTGCATCTCTATCCATGTGTATGTTTATCTCCATGTTTCTCAGCCTAAACAAACATGTCTTAATCATCTTTGTTACAAAATCAAGAGTTTAGATTTATTGTCTTTTATAATAAAAAAACTAAGTCTTTGGATAAGTGACAATCTAAGGATATTTCTGTAAACCTTGTTAACTATGAAGCACAACAATCCCTTGGGACGACTTGGTCTTACCGTTACTAGATTACAAACGGAAGGGTATACTTTTCTCGTGTGTTAGTCAATTAATCGGTTAAAACTAGTTTCTATAAATTTAAAGCTTTTATAACACATAAGAGAGATAAAGTCAGGTATGGTGATGTTGTTTGTTGAAAGGGGATCAAATGCATGTACATAGGGAAGGTAATCATCATTCCTTGTGCTTTGAGAGGCGTTTATTCTTGGTATCAAGAATTCATCATCATGGAATGAGTTGTTTTCATTGAAGTTAATTTCATCTCCCTCTGTGCTGGTTTGAGTGATTACTTCATCAGCTTTATTGAATGTAACATGATAGGTTTCTTCCATTTCTCACCTTCTAATGTTGAATACTCTAAAAGCTTTAGCCACTGAGGAATATCTAAGAAAAAGCCCATCATCAGCCTTTTTATCAAACTTTCCCAGGTGATCCATGTGGTTGTGAATGAATACAAGGCATCCCAACACATGAAAATAGCTGATATTGGGAGACCTTCCTCTGGACACATCATAAGCAATTTTCCTATGCCTTTTCACAATGATTGACCTGTTTTGAGTGTAACAGACAATGTTAACAGCTTATCCCCAAAATTGTTTAGGGAGTTTTGAACCATTTAACATAGTTCTTGCTGCTTCAATCAAGGTTTTGTTTCTTCTTTCAGCTACACCATTTTGTTCAGGGGTACAAGGGGATGAGAAGTTTTGAGATGTTCCTTTTTCATCACAAAATTCTTCCAGCTTGTGATATTTGAATTCTGTTCCATTGTCACTTCTTAGTTCCTTTGTCACTTCTTAGTTCCTTTACCCTTACTTCATTTAGGTTTTCCATCTTCCTAATGAAAGACATGATGCAATCAGCTGCATCACTCTTTTTCTTTAAGTAAAATACCCATGTGTACCTTGAGTACTCATCTACAATTACTAAGGTATATTTGTTGTGGTTGATGGTTTGAGGTTTAGCAGGTTTAAAAATCATGTGAAGGAGATGTAAGCACTTGTTGATGGAGATTAATCTTTTGGTTTTAAATGATGCTCTATGGTGCTTCACTTTCTCACAAGCTGAACAGGGTTTATCTTTTGAAAAAGTAAGAGAATGAAGACCAACAACAAGGTTTGTTTGGCTAATTTGTTAATGTTTTTGAAGTTGAGATGGGATAGTCTCTTGTGCCAAAGCCAGTTTATACTATAGGATGCTTTGGCAAAGAAACATGCATTGCTTTCTTTATTGTAAGATAACATATCAATGACATAGACATTTCTTATTGGATCAATAAGCACAACTTCATTGTTTTGGTTGAATATGGTTCCTTGAGTCTTGGTAAACAACACTTTGAAATTTACATCACATAACCGGCTGATGCTGATCAAATTGTGTTTCAAACCATTCACATAAGCAACCATGGTGAATGTGATTCCATTGCAGTTCACTGAGCCATATCCTTTAGTGTCACGTGAAGAGTTATCCCCCAAATACCACTTTAGGACCTGACTCCTTTTAAATATCTATGTAGATATTGCTTAACCCCTGTCATTTGTCTAGAACAACCACTATCTAGATACCATACAAATCTCTTTAAGTAATCCTGCATAAACATTTGAAACATATTAGTTTCTTTTGTGAACCCACTTTTCAGTGGGTTCATTTGATTGTTGTCTAGCAATCCCTGGTTTCTTGTTGTTGGGAATGGCTCTCTTATCACAGTTAGAGGGTTCATGAGCAATACTTCCACATATGTCACATCCAGGATAGTACTCACACTCATCAGAGTGATGGTCATTGAACCCACAATACTTGCAAGGTATGAAGGGTTTAGGAATCTTAAGAGCCTTCCTAGAAGAATTCACTTGAGATGACTGAGCTTTCAACTTAGACATGGTCTTCTTTACAACAATTTGTTTAGTGTGTTCTTTGGTCAGGTGGTTAGTAGATTGGCAAATAAAATACTAAGGTTGATTATAACAGTCCTCTGATAGGTGATTTTTGAAACCACAGTGTTTACAAGGGCCAAATTCAACCTTTTGTTTTCCCATTCCAGATGAGGAAGTCCCTCTTTAAGAAATAGATGATCAGTTTTCAAAGGATGCTATTATCTGTTCTTTTAGTCATTTTAATTCTTTCATAAAAGTAATAAGAAGTAACTCAGTGGATGAGTCAACCTTCTTTTTAGGACTAGGGTCAGGGACAGAGGGTGTATTGGTCAGAGTCTTTTTTTATGACATGCTTAACAGATGATTCCTTTATAGTAACTTGTTTAGTATTATCAGAGACTGGAGGTCTGAATCATGTCAGCAAGTGGTATTACATCATATTATGTACCAATAGGCTCAACCCTTAAAAGTTTAGGAATAGGAGGTAAGGGTACCTGATTATCATCAATAGACTTGGTGTTAGAGGTGATATCAGGTAGAGTCTCAGAGGGAGAGTTCTCACCCTTAGTGAACACAATTTTTTTGAGGAGATTGTTTCCTTCCTTCTACCTCTTCCACCTAGGGCACATATAATATCACCAGGGACTTGTTCAGTAAGCAGATGGTCTAGGGTGACGTTACTAGAAGTCCATTTCTCAATGACTTTCTTTAAGTCAGAGACTTCATCCCTCAGAGATTCATTATCCAAATTTAATTTGGTAATCTCATGGTGAAGGGAAAGGTTGTGAACTTAGTATTTTGAAGGTTAATAAGTTTAGACTTACATGAGGACAACTCTTTTTTAAGAGTGTTGAATTTGCTTAGCAAATTTTTCCTCTGATCTTCCATATAGTAGAGGTCTACATTTGTATAATCTAAAACACGTTTCTTTTCATCACCATCATTCATTGAGAGAAGTCTTTGTACCTTTTTCATGGTGATTTCAACCCACTGACCAGACCTAGCGTCAGTCTTTCCTACAACTGGCTCATCCTCAGCGATATTTATGAATGCTTTAACCCTGGTAACACCCTCATCTTCAGAAGATACAGATTCTTCACTTTTATTATCAATCTTTTTGGTAAGAAGGGCTAACTCAGCTTTGAGTGCTTTGTATTTACCCTTGTAGTCTTTTTGATTATTGTCAGCATTTTGGTTGTGTTGTAGTGATGACATCAAATAACATCTATTTTATAGCATCATTTATCCCATGTTATTAACCTATTTTGTATAGTTATTGCAAAGAATTGTTACTAAATCGTTTATATTTGAGAATTGCAGTAATTACGAAGTACTTGGTGAATTATTAACAAAAGGCGCGCATTCTAGAGCTTAAACAAAGATATTTTCAAGATTAATGATTCTGACTACCAATACACCGTATCCATCAAGGAAGATACGGCGTATTTGTGCCTGCACTCACCAAAGACCACGAAGGAAACTAGCTCAATACGCCGTATCCAGAGATGACCAATACGCCGTATCTAATACCTTGGATACGCCGTATCGACACCGACTTCAGACCCTATAAATACAAAACTCAAAAACGAGTTTTAAGTGTGCTAAATCATATTCTCGATACCTAAACCATAAAAGTCGATTTTCAGAGGAGAAAAAGAGCAGAAGAGGTTGAGCAACGCTATCAATTCCATAGGAGACAATGTGTAATTTCATATACTTTAGTAATCGTTCAGTTTTTGGTATCATTCGTTAAATCAGTTAGTTTACATTGGCTAAATAATTGCTCTTGTATTTATTATGACATTCGAAGGCTAATACCTTCAGGTATTAGCCATTATTATGAAGATCTGAATGTTTGGTATTGTTTATCTCGATTTCTTGATTTATCGTTGAATGCTTGTTTATGTTTATCAATTTATACTTGTTTACGTGCTTTTGTATGCGACCTATCATTCAACTGGATCTAGTGATATGGACCAAGTAATCTAGAGTCTAGGATAGCTCTCCATATAGTAATTTATACATCTAGAATCATAGGATCACAAATATTGTCCTTCTAAATCCGTGCTAAGGATACGCTTCTGGCTTAACTAGTTAATCGGATATTGCCTTTGGTTTAGTGAACAAGTTGACTAGCAGGTGAACCTAGATAATTCAACAAATAACATTCTGATTCCATTGGATAGTTGGACAAGTGGACTACTAGTGTATAAATTGTCGTTAAGCAGTAAGTGGGTAAAGTCTTTATGAGCTAGGGTTTAACAAGATCACCATTGCTTTAATCCCTAAGGTAGATTATAATCAGCAAATAAAGATGCTTGTAGGATCTCAATTTCACACAAAATAAGACTAGAGAGAGAGTTAGAAAGAGAAAGAGAGATGGATGGGAGAAAACACACTAAAGAGTGTGTGTAAAATCATTTCTTCCAACACCCTCTCCATGTGTGGAGAGGGTTTAAATAGTTCTTATAAAAATGTGTAACACCCTTATTTTTACAATATAGCAGTGGAAGATAATCTGGGGTATTACTTCATGGATACAACAATCATAATCATAGAAAATAACTTTAAAAGAGACGTTGTTGGAAAAATTTAGTTATCATTTATTATATTCAGAGTTTTTACAAAATGCAGGTCCCAAAATCTAAAACATTATGTTTGAATGATAACAGTTCAGCCACCTTTGAGTCCATGCCACTCCGTACCGCAACTTGCTCAATTACCTGAGATAAACATGCTAAAAAGGGTCAACACAAAGGTTGAGTGAAATTCATAGGTTTGAAATGTAATAGTTAAATACAAGTTATCATAATTGGAAATGTTAGTATTGCAGGAATAATCGTTATGAAGAACATTATTGTCATAGTGAATAGTATTATCATCCTAAACTCATGAATCACATAAAGAGATAAAGAGATGTTAAAGAGATATTGAGAGATACTACCCAAATAGATATTGGGAGATATTACCCAAAGAGATATTGGGAGATATTACCCAAAGATATATATAAGAGATATTGGGAGATATTACCCAAAGGGATATTAGGAGATATTACCCAAAGAGATATATAAGAGATATTGGGAGATATTACCCAAAGAGATATTGGGAGATATTACCCAAGGAGATATATAAGAGATATTGGGAGATATTACCCAAAGAGATATTGGGAGATATTACCCAAAGAGATATTGGGAGATATTAACCAAAGAGATATATAAGAGATATTGGGAGATATTACCCAAAGAGATATTGGGAGATATTACCCAAAGAGATATATAAGAGATATTAGGATATATTACCCAAAGAGATATTGGGAGATATTACCCAAAGAGATATTGGGAGATATTACCCAAAAAGATATATAAGAGATATTGGGAGATATTACCCAAAGAGATATTTGGAGATATTACCCAAAGAGATATTGGGAGATATTACCCAAAGAGATGTATAAGAGATATTGAGAGATATTACCCAAAGAGATATTGGGAGATATTACCCAAAGAGATATATAAGAGATATTGGGCGATATTACCCAAATAAATATTGGGAGATACTACCCAAAGAGATATTAAAGAGATATTAGGAGATACTACCCAAATAGATATTTCCATG
>BQNB010113689.1:0-16785 GCA_026074375.1 Tanacetum coccineum
ATTTTTAGGATTTAATTTTGTCTTATTTGCTTATTTGTCGCATTTTATTTGTTTCCCGTATTTGCTTAATTGTTTAATTGCCTTTAATTGTTCATTTTAATTATTGCTTTTTATTTGGTAGTTATAGATCATCAAATCATTTATTTTCTTATTCAAATCATAATCCAAGCTTAAAACGTGGTTTCAATTGCACAAGTCGTTGGGGAAACGACCCGGGTGATCATACTTCCCGGTTTAATATACGTATTATATATATTGTATTATATATTTTTGAGAGTGAATTTTATCAAGGGTAACTTGGTAATTTTCTTAATTGCTCTTAAGGTTATATTAGTATATATATTTTATAGTGTATAAAACTATCAATCAAAGAACCAGTGGAAATTATGGATCAAGAAGTCAAGCAACTGAGATAGAGTCGTATTCCTATAGTTAAAGTAAGATGGAACTCTAAAAGAGGACCTGAATTTACTTGGGAATGCGAAGATCAAATTCGTGCCAAGTATCACTCCAACATCCAACTAAATCTCGGGACGAGATTTCTTTTAAGGTAGGGAGACAAAAACAACCTACAATTTTCATCAATGTAATTATCTATCTATTAAATTAGATGCAATTTTCATCAATGTAATATCTACTTATTAAATTGATTACAACCAATTTCACGGGAATATTTTTGCTTTATTCCACCCATTATGTAACGTAACTTACATAATCAAAGTAAACGAGCTCACGCAACCTACCTATGCCAATTTCATCAATGTTTAAAGCAAATAAATGTTATAATATGTCAAGCAATATGATTTAAACTCCATTTTACCATACGTTATCTATTTAACATACCATTTATAACGTTTTATAATGAACCTTATACGTTAACATTCAAACCAAAACCGTAACTATATGTAATGTTTACATACAAAACAAAGGTACAAGATTTTAAGGCATGTGTACAAGGTTACAATGCATAACTTTTGAATATCTTTTCCCTCCTAAACCAATGTACAACTCCTTTAAGCTTATGGTACAACCCGATATAGCACAACATTCAAACTAGCCATTTTCCCTCCAATTCTTATAAGAATTTTGTACCACTTCTTTAACACAAGTTACAAGCTTCTTAAGCATCACATTTGAACTAATCTTTCCCTCCAAATCTCAACCCTAGCTCGTCTAAACCTTAAACCCTAACCCGAAACCCTAATTGAACCCGACAACCCCTAAACTAGCTTAAACTAGTTTCAACCTAGATAGCACTCAACCACCATGATCCACCACCTGTCATAACCTCCTTGTCACCACCTAGCTAGCACATAAGTACCTTGTCACACCCTTAAGCCCCAAGCAACCCTTGTCACCTCCTAGTTGAACCGAACCCACACCACCCTTCCAACACCTCTCCAAGCTACATCCTAGCTGTCATTAGTCACTCCTAGCTAACCTTGTCCACCACTCTTCATAACTTAGCCACCACTCTTCTCAACTTGGCCACCACTCTAAGTTTCTAGCCTATATATACACGCATACATGCATACTTTCACAATTTACCATTTAAACTAAACCCTACCTCAAAATCATGTTCTAGCCAAGCTAAGGAAAGGAAGGAAAAGGTCTTTAAGCTATTTTGGAACCAAGGGATAAGAAAAGAAGAGTTCTTGATTCATCTCCAAGCTTTCGGGTTACATTTTATCATTTTCGACCCATATCAAGCCATTTTCGATCCATTCAAGCTCTAGTAAGCCTCATATCTTGTTCTATAAGCTCTTGTCATATTTTAGATCATGTATAAGCTTTGATATAATCATTTGTTCAAGCTAAACTCTTTTGGAAACCCTAAGTCTACTCGTTTGGTTTTCCTAAACCAAAACGTACCTCTTAAAACCCTAAAAAGCTCTTTTTGTGAACCTAATAAGCTATAAGTCATAAGCTGTTGTAATAAGCTATTTCTATAAGCTAACTTATCATTTTTATAAGCATTAAAACAAACCCTAAATGCTAAAAACCATCGAGTTATGATCTCAAACCCAAACGTACCCATTTTGAGATTATCGAGCTCATATGCTCATTTATAAGCTATAAGCTTGTAAAAAGCAACTTATTTTAGCTTATAGTAATAAGCTATAACCTGCAAATTGATTTTGAGATTAAAAATACAACTTATATGGATTTTGGACTAAGAATGCAAATCGAATTATGCATGGAGGGTATATATTGTAAATTTTGAAACTATATAACTTTTGGTCCAAAAATGTCATTATCCTAAAGTTAAACTACAAGGGCCTGTTTTGCCATATTTCAAAAGTTAAGGGTTTAAATGTTAAAAGATATAAAGTAAAGGGTTAAAAGTGTAAATTAATATTTATCAAGGGTATATATAGTCATTTTTATATTCTCAAGGGTATAAAATGTAATATTTTTATATTAATAATAAAAATATATTTAAACATTATAAGACTCGATTTTATTGAAACCCGACACATGTATTGTTTTATTCATCGATCGAAAACATATAAAATTAATTTTGTTAAATATTTAACATAATTTATCATCCACTAGCTTCTGAAAAAACTTAAGAAGATAAAATCCTATCATTTAAACTATAACGTATCACGTTATTGTAGAATTTCATGATGTGTCAAGTGTGTCAATGTTGTTAGTTAAAAATATTTCTTTATGTGTAACAAAAAGCAGTGTTGTAAATATCGCTCGGCGGTACCTTGGCAGTCGACCCCCTTTAAGCGATATATCGGTCTTGGCGGCGATATATCGGTTTCACGGCGGAGACCCTAAATTATAAAGGAATTCTGCAAAATATATATATATTTAATAAGTTTTTTAATATTCTTATTATTTTTAACTATATATCTAATGTATATGTTGTAAAATATACATTATGTGTGGTTTTAATTCAGTTTTGTATACTTTTATTAAATCACGATCAAGAAAATCAGAATACAAAAAAAAAAAAAAAAAACCAAAAATCGGCCGATTTTGACCGATTTTGACCAAAACCCATTTTTTACCGATAAGTGAAAAAACGTATCGGTTGACCACCGATAAGCGATATATCAGTGATATATCGGCCGCCAAGGCCGATATTTACAACACTGACAAAAAGTATAATGAGTCATTAGTATCATATAAAAATGTACATTTGATGCTATCATAAATAAAGAACCAACAAGAACGTCTCATTTCTTTGAAACATATGCCTATGGCATTAAATAAGAATGATGACATTGAATTTCTGAAATAAATGTGCCTATGGTATTAAATAAAACGTGTGACATCTAAGGGGTGTTTGGCTAAACTTATGAATTGAGCTTATGCTTATGGCTTATATCATGTGTTGATAGAAATAATGCCTAAAAACATTGTTAATATTTTTCGATTTCTCTACGTTTTGATAATCAAAAAATGTAAAAATAATTAATGAAAAATTAATTATAAACAAGTAATTAGTAGTAAATTTTCATTTCGAAAATTTAATCACTTAAATGTATGAATAAACAAATGCTTAATGTAGTTTATGATCAAATGATTTTTTATTTAAACTCGCACTTTTTATAAAAATGACACAAATATTTTTATATCTTTTACAAAATATTTTTAGATTTAAAAGAAATGTTTTATTCAAATAAATATTTTGAATTCAAATTTTCTACCCAAAAGCGGCTAGAAATGTTCCAGAAAACACCTCTCCCAGAAAAGACAAAAAAGGAAGTGTCAGACATGGGCGACCCCCTTAATTATAACGGGTGGCCCCCTTAATTTTAAGGGGGCCGACACCCTAATTAAGGGGACCGACCACGTGTTTTTTTGTCTCAGCTTGCCTATAAATACTGGACTATTCCCCACTGATTTTCTCACCTTTTGCACACAAGTTTATACTTTCCTTTCTTTCCTTTGATCATTAAATCATAAAGCCTTGTTTCCAAGTGATCCAAGCTTTGATCCTCAAGTGCAAGAGAAGAATACTTCCTATCATCAAGTGAAGAAGTATTATAGCTTAGTGTGTGTCCTTGCAACCTTGTTGCAATTGTATCATATCTTGTAAATCATTTGTGTATATTGTGAAGGTGTGTATCGTAGTTGTGTACAATAAGTAGATTGTTGTGATCATTGTAAGTATAGCTAGATCGGGGTGATCTTAGTAAGTAGTGATAGATTGGTGTGATCGTAGTAGTGTCTTGGTGAAGTAAAGGTGTGAAGCAAAGTGAAGTTGTGAAGTCAAGAGAAGTTGTATAGTGAACCCAAGTTGTGATTTGTCATGTAGTGGTGTGTTGTGTTGTGATAGATTGGTTTTAGCTAGGGTTAAAACTCGACATTTAGCTTAGTATTAGAAATTGATGTAAGCTAAGTTGTGTACGGTTTTCTCTGCCTAAAGGGAGCTTGTTGACATAGTGAAGAAAACTCTCGAGTTTGGTGCTCGGGGAGTGGAGTAGGGCGAAGAGGTGCTTCATTACCGAACCACTATAAATCCTCGTGTTGTGGTTTGATCTTTCCTTCTCTTATCTCTTATCTTGCACATTTATTTACATCTTATCATTACTTACTTGATTGGTTAAATTGTCTATATTGTGGACATTGTGAATTCACATAAAGTCGAATCTAAGTTTTATAAACAAACATAACATTAATTTAAAAAGCGGTAAACTATTCAACCCCCCTTCTAGTTTTCCACATTGTCCAAGTCTTTGGCTTAGCAACCAAACCAGCGTGTATTCATATAAATAATTAGCTAAACCTTTCACCCCAAATTCACCCAAAAGTCACCCAAAAGTCACTCCCCAAATGTATCCCATCCATTTCCATTTCCATTAATGTTATCTTACACCTACACCCCACAACCCTTTAAAAGACCTCTTTGATAGTCATGACTAATACTTGCGCCCAGCGGTGGAGGTTTGATCTTTTACCAAGCCTATGGTAATTTATATGCTATGACAGGTAATGAGTGTTAATTTTCTATTTCCTTATAGTTGTTATAATTTATTATACACCCGAGAGAAAGAGAGAATCCAAACACTTATGTGATGTGCTAGTATATACTTTTCGTGCTTTTAATTACGAGGTCTAGAAGGTTGTGTTGTAAACTGCTTTTAAAGAGTAGGTTAAATGACCCAAATATTGCTATTGTCTAGGTAGAAAAGCCCATTTGCTTCAGGACAAGCAAATCCCAAGTGTAGGGGTATTGGATGAGGTGTCATTTTATACACTATTTCGGAGTCATTTAACCCCCTAAATCATGCAAATATGCCCAGATTATGTGCTTAATCATTTGTTTATAGGTTTTAAGCACTTGGATGACATTTGGAAGAAATACACGTGACTTGGGCTCATTTGGAGAAGAAACAGATAAGGCTACGGCTCTACACCAAGTATCTTGAAGAACCACGCATACAGAGCGTGGAGACGGCGTTGCAAGTATAAAGCGACGCCATCATGATTTGCAAAGTGATGGCGTCAAAGATTTTGGGACAGCGTCAGAACGTAGTCGCCTTAAAGAGGATCTAGAATCATCGACGTGGAGATGGCGTCATGGCTTCAAAGCAATGCCGTCACGTCGCTTTTCTTATAAATACATAACCGATTTTAGGGTTTTAAGGGTGTAACTTTGTATAACTTTTGGGAGACGAACCCTAGTTATTCTAGCAGCTTTTAGGCCGTTCTTAGGGCCTCAAAACCCTATTGTAACTGACCTTAATCCATGTTTTAATCAAGTAAGATTGTTTATCTTTAATCATTCAATATGTCTATGTGTTGTTTGATTGATTTATGTTCCTGCTTTCTTTATAACATGCTAGGCTAAACCCTTCTTTGTATTTACTTATGATTGTATTAAACTTAGATTGTAGATCCTTTTAATGTTGCTTCTTGTTATGGATGTGCGCGTTAGGCTTTAGAAAACTAGCCATAAGATATTAAATTGGCATAGACGTCTAGGGAAACGCGAGTGTGTAGAAAGGATACCATCTGGTAACAGTCTTCATACTACCTTACCCCCAATATGGTTGATCCCTCTTAAGATATTTCAATTTCATTTAATATACTCTTAGGGGCCTTGTAATAGTCTTCATACTACCTTACTTGTGTGTTGCCTTAACGGAATATTAAATAGACGGCGGGTTCGTGTAATTCGTTCATGACTTAGGAAATACTTACACAGATCATCACAAGTGTGACAAAGCAACACGATTAGGAGAAACAATCTAAGGAGTAGTACATGATTAAGTAAATACATTTTTTTATCATAAAGTTATCACTAGTAGTTAAGATTATATTTAGTTATAATTAGTTAAACAAACCAACCTCTTAAACCATGATTTTACTTGCTTTATATAAAATAAAAATACAAAAAGAATCTTCTCTCAACCCTGTAGACCTCTGTTAGATCGTGATTGAGCCTTCCCAACCTATTCCCTTAGAGAACGATAACAACCCCCGAGTCTTGCCTATACTACACTACAACGATTAGGTATACTGCCTAGGGAGTTGTAAAACTTCTTGTTGAAGTCTTTACAAGACTCGAACATTGATAGATCTACCCACAACACTCACGTTTACTACAATAGCAATTAACGGCTCATGATTGAAAAGGGGACTTAAGCGGCAATGAAGGTACTTAGGCAATACTCATATTCAGGCAATAACATATAATTTTAAAGTACTTGTGTCCAAAATGTAAAACAAGCATGTAATCTCTCCCGTGGAGTTTAAAGACAACATTTAAGTGATAAAAAGAGGCTATGAACGCACCTTATAGCAAACGATGAGAATAAAATAATCAACAACTAAGAGAATGACGACAAGAGATCCTAACCGCGACCTAAGTTAACGACGTGCTATTAGGATAATCAAATATACAACGAAACGACACATAAGTCATTTATAAAAAGTAATTGAATCCATATGTGTTTGTGTCTTAGGATATTTAGCAAAAGCGCGACTTTAATAAAATATAAGATTCATAGTTAAGTTACGCCCTTCACGAATCAAGCTAGCAATTTGCTTGAACGCTTTCGCATGATCCATCTCCACGTGGGGAGGTCTTACTACACGATATTATATTTCGTTTTATTTTTTTCTTGTTTTTTTTTTTATTTTTTTGTGTTTTTTTTTTTTTTGGTTTTTTTTTTTTTTTTTTTTTTTTTTTTTTTTTTTTTTTTTGTTGTTTTTTATTTTTTTTGTCTTTTTTTATTTTTAAAGATTGTTGTTTTGTTTTATTTTTGTGTTTTTTTTCCTCTTGCTCAATTCTTTCCATCAGGAAGGACCGTGCAAAACTCTACAATGATATCCTTATGTTCCAACAACATCAAGGAGAGTTTCTTTCTAAAGCATGGACTCGTTTCAAAGACTTACTCCAAAAAGTCCCTCACCATGGAATTAGAATCTCTGGCTCCAAGTGCAAATATTTTACGACCGCATTGGTCACACCCTGAAAAGAACCGTGGACTACGCCGCTGAAGGCCGACTAAGGAAAATAAGTGCAAAAAAGCCTAGGCCACCATCAAGGAGTTGGATCGATATGAGGACGAAGGATGGAAATGACCCCGTCTTCCAAAAGAAGAGAGCCTTGACTACAAAAACCCCAACATTGAACAATTATTAGGAGTCAGTGATTGTAAGTTGATATGCTCATGAAAAACGCAATCTCACTAATGGGAAGGAGTAAAGACGTCTGTAGGATGACGAGCGACATAATGCCCCAACTACCACCAAAAACATCCCGCTGGGAGGCTTTCAAATCTATGATGATTACATATTCGATCAAGAAGGAAAGTTAAGCATCCTCGAAGAATACATGAGTGTTAATGGAAGTGATTTCATGGAAATACTCATAAGATGTTATAGTAAAATTAAAGGAAGTAAATAAGTATGGAATAAATCAAAATAATCACGAGGTACCACCCGACACTGAGGATCTCGAGCCCCATAATAGGTCATAAATTCTCGAAATGTTGATCCCATAGAAATAGATCTTGCTTAGTTGTATAGAGCCTAAGTGTATTGGACTAAATTCAAACAACTATGATAGATACCTTTGATTGTGAATATCAAAGACTATGCGGGAATCTAGGTCAATATACTAAGAATGAAAGTTATGAAACAAGAAAAAATAAGACATAAAAAACAGTTTACCAAACTTTCAGCCTCAATATAAACTGACACTCTTAAGATAGTGTTAGAGGTTACAAAACCTAGTGGATGTAGAGGCTATATCGATAGTTCAAAAATAAAACGATTTCTAGATATCTAACTCTATGCCTATGACCTCATTATTATACATCATAGGTAGTTCCTAACAGCTTACAATATTTTCCTAAGTTTTATCATGATATCTAAACAAATAACTTATATACGAATCTGTTTATAAAAAATATCTCATACATATCACATAAGCAATCTTTAACTTTTCTCTGATAAGTCATTGATCTCATCTCTGTCAGCATAAACTCTTCAACAGTTTGAAATCTTCAGCTTTGAACTTCACACCAAACAATCGGTAACTTTTATACCAGCAACACTAACTGTGTACAAGCATCATTAACTACTTAGAAAGTTTTCTTCAATCTTCATCAGCAGTACTAAGTTACACTAGCAGTAGTAACACATACTAGAAGTGGTAACTTACACTAGCAGTAGTAATAGCAGTACAAATATACCACTAGCAATAGTAACTTACACTAGCAGTAGTAACATCCATACTAACTACTTACATATTTTTTTATAAGAGATTACTAACAGCACTAATTATACTTAGCAGCATTAACTTATACTAATACTTATGCAAGTCTTAATTTTCCGATTAGCAGTAGTAACTTCCAAACAGCATCAAAAGGCTTTTAATCCCAACAATCCTCCCCTAAACTTGATATTTATCTTCAAAATCATCAAGTTTCTTCATTAAAAGCTTCATCAATCACTAGGAGGATGCTTCCAAACACTTCATTGTTTCTTGAGTTGTTTTGTCATAAGCTTAAGAAGCTGATAACACATTTTATGCAGAATGAACAGTTTTGAAGCTCATGTTCAACATCGTTTATAAATGTTGCACGGTGTAAGGGGCTAACTCTTCTCAACAACATAAAAGATGCAACGTCTTGATACCACACAAAGTTGTACTCCACGGGAATCAAATAATTTCAAATCAACACTTTTATGTCCTAGTAGATTCTCCACACCGTATCTTTACATATGCTCAAAACATGGTCTTTAATCACCCTATAGTACTCACTTATATCCCTCTACTGTCTTGTAGATCCATGCTTAGCTTTCACCAATTTCCATAGAGTTTCTAAATCTTCTCTGTCAAAATCTCTAAGCATCTGAATCATTGATGAGTACCTTTTTGAACTTCCATTAGCTCTTATGATTTGAAATAGACTGATCTTTCCTTCTTTAACAATCTTCCAATCAACAATGCTTGAGGTTTAGTAGCCTAATGGTAGTAGCATCAATTGCTACTTCCTCTTCCATCAGGAACAACCTTTATCAGCTTATTCCATCTTTAGTCTTCTTGAGTCATCATCTATCTTTTGCTTCATTTCCTTTCTCCTTGTTCTAGCTCATCACATTCTCTCTTTAACTAACTTCTTGTGGCATCTATGCTCAGCTTTCTTTTCACCAAAGAGTATCCGTATCAACAAAACCTGTTTATCCCATGTCATGGGCTGTATCAAATAACTTCTGAATTTTTGCAAATGACTTGTTCTTCAATTGACTTTGCTTGTAACCAGCCATGTGTTTTAGATAAGTTGACATTGTACTTTTCTTTTGTGCTTTAGTTGATGGATTGTTCCTCTTTTCTTGAGATCTTAATGCTGCAAAGTGTTTCTTTTCTTTGTCTTCTCCAAGAATTTTACAACACTCTTGCCTCTCTTCACAGTCCCATTTTTCTTGCTCTCTTGCTTGCAATCTATCAGCCAATAACCTATCAAGCCCTCTATCATTTGCTTGCAACAATCCCATGAAATGTTGGCTTCTTCAACTTCATTCACCTTCGTCTCTACAAGTCTTGCCTTGGTTCGTCTTCCTCAGCTTGTAGCTGAAAAGCAAGTTCTGTTCATCAAGTCTATTGTTCTTTCATCTCAAAAGGCTTCTCCAGGTTTCAATCATCTTAGCTTTGCGCTTTATACATGATGTTTGAAGGTATTGGTGTTAGTGTTGTACTTTTTGTATGAATCACAAGGTTTCTAAAAGTAATGTCTTTTAGCTTTGGGTATTGTTGAGGAGTTTTATAGTTGTACTTTGCACCTGGCACTTGTACCCACAACCTTAGGTTTTGCACTCCTCATTCAAACCGAGATTGCTTGACCAAGTGAAGATCCAACTTTATGAGTAATATGTTTGCAGCATCACAACCTATTTCTTCAACATATAACTTTTTCACTTTGCTCTGCAACAAACACTTCTTCACCATTAAAAACATATGTATCAAACATTTGAGCATCATCATACCTCCCCTAAGTTTCATTAACCAATGTAACTGTCTGCATGTTGATCAATGTCAGTAATTTTTCCTCCAAGTTAGGATGCATCCACCTGATCACCCAAACCATCCAACTTCCAGAGGAAACAACTTTGCAGATACTACTAATCTTAATAATCTTCTCATCCCTGGAGTTTTTGAATTCCTTTTCCTTCTAGCTTATGGACGTCTCTTCTTCAAACATAGCAATCTCCCTTTGTCGTGAAGAGTCTTTGTTATCTCTAAGTCAAGAACTCTATCAGACAGTTTGGTACAAAGGTCCATCAATTCCTTAAGTGTCAGTCTGTTCTCCCCACTTCCAAGTGGTTAACTCTTGAGAGAGGTGGGTCATTGGACTGTGTAGGTACATTTTCCTCATTGACAGCCTCATCTGCAATAGGCTCTGTTAAAGACCATGGATTGAGGAAATCTCAGTGTCTTTTCTCTATTCTTGCTCCTAGATAGTTATCTTTTGAGGTTGTTGATGTATGATGGTTTTGAATGACGGTGTGTGATGGGGATCAGTTGGCATAGCTGAACCTTTACCCATTTCTTTTTGAGCTTGAACCATCATGGTTGGAAATAAGGGTGTAACTGTTCTAGAGAATCCTTTCCCAACCCTTTTCATATTACCAAATACCTTCTTTGTGTGAGAGGGTGTAACAAAAATTTCATCATGAGTAGACATATCACCAACTTGTTTATCCAGAAAGACTTGCACAAACTTTAGATACTTAAAACTAACGACTGCTATCTACATTTCTTCACCATACTTTCCAATAAAATACTTAGAGAAATTGAATTTTGGTTTGTGGCTAAGCAGATTATTGTAGAGGCCATATTGCTACTAAATTCCGTTCCTGTAGTAGACATAGTCACTTAGCAATGCAGAATAGTAATGAATAAAAAACGTCAATTGAAGAGCGAAAGAAAGCTTGTAAAATGTAAGCTTCTGAGAAAGTTTTTCATACCCCATATGTGTAAGCTGCTCAAAAATAGTGCCTAATGAGTATGGACAATCATTACCTTCGAGCAACTTCCCAGTTGAAAGACTATTCCTTATTATAGATTTAGTGATGATCACCTTCTTCAGTATCCATTAGGCGTGCAACTGAACGTCTCCATTAACAGTTTTCACCTTTGCAATAGCAAAAACTGCTCAATACATGAAGTATAATTGTAGGATTTAGCCGTTAACCGCATATTTGATAGGATTCGTCATCAAGAAATCCACAATTTTGCACAACCCTTCACTGTCAGTGGTTAGCTAGAACGACGCGGACCATTTTGTGGTGATATCAACAAACTTTAGAGCAGACATTGTGATGGGTTTTGATAATAAATGATGAAATTGAGTTAGGGTTTATGATTAGAGAGTATATGAAAGATTGAAATCGATTAAATGATTGAATGAAAAACAGTAGTAAGTTTATGCTTATCACATTACTTTGAATCACCATCATTTAACTCAAATTCCTTTCTAATTCTCTCTTAATTCCCTTTTTTAGCTCAAATTCTCTCTGTCTGTTTTTGATTTCTCTTAATTCTTTTAGCTCACAATTCTCTCTGTCTGTTTTTGTCACACATCTCTCTTTTTGTTTTAGCAGTATTAAGTATAACTAGCAGCACTAATTATACTTAACAGCAGAAACTTTTAAGTTATAAGTACTAACTCCACTTTTATCCTTAACAACCTTTCCATTCCATTCCAAACATCCTTCCCTTATTTAAGACTTCAGAGATTAAGCATGCCAATACTAGCAATCATATATTGAAGTCTACTTACATCAAATGCTTTTGTAAGCAAATCTGCAACAGTTTTGTCTGTATGAATCTTGATCATTTGAATTAGCTTCTTTTCGTTAGAATCTCTGATAAAGTGATGTCTAATCTCAATGTGCTTTGTTTTTTAGTGAAAAACAAGGTTCTTAACTATGCATATAGTACTGTTATTATCAATATAGATCTTTGTATGCATAAAGTTATACCCATAATCAAGCAATTGATTTTGTATCCAAAGCACTTGGCCACATCAACTTGAAGCAGCTACATATTCAACTTCTGTTATGAAATTAGCAACTATAGTCTGCTTCTTGCACTGCCATGAAATCAATCTACACCTAAGGAATTGACAACCTCCTGTTATGGATTTCCTATCTAAACTTGCTCCTGCATAGTCACTGTCAGTATATGCCACCAAAATAAAAGGTGAATCCTTAGGATACCAAAGGCCCAACTTAGGTTGACCTTTTAAGTATCTAAAGATCCTTTCCGAGTCTTGCATGTACTACACTACAATGATTAGATGCACTGCCTAAGGAGTTATAAAACTTTTTGTTGAAGTCTAACGACAACCGCATTAATTAATGTGTTAGTACCAAAGTATCCAAGGTTAATTTCTAATTTGTAGTCATATAATTTATGTTTTCTTAAAGCTATTTATCAATCATATGACATTAAGTGAGATTAATTTGTTAGTCATCAAAGTGGCCAAGTTAATTTCAAATTTGTAGTCATATAATTTATGTTGTTTTAAAGAATGCTCTTATGAGTTTTTTTATTAGTTGATAGATATTTTGAATTTTTCCCAAAGGAAAATATATTCTTCTATAACTAATAATCTTAAAGAGGAAAAAATAGTATACTTTTGTCATGTGTATATAGTTATCCAAAGATGCTTATATATTTGACGAAGTCTATTTTATTTTTTTGTAAAGTTTCATTGCATTCTAATAATGATGAAGATATATTGTTGTGTTTACCCAAAGGAAACCAACAATATATATTTCATTTGTTTATCTCAAGTTTCTTCTGTTACGTTGTTTACTGGTGTAAATTTCTCCGAATTAAGCGAACAAGTCACTTTCCATTTAGGTACTTTTGGATTTTGACTTGGCGCTGTTGTAGGATAGGCCTACTGACTTTACTGATGCTAGTTAAGAGGCTAATAAATCATGCCATAAGGCATAGACAAGGTCTAACAGACTCTGCTTGAACTTTATGCGGATGGCAATTGGCAACAACATTAAGTCTACTCTTCTTGGCATTAAAAATCAGAATGCTAAAGATTTTTGTAAGCTTGTGGAAGAGAAGTTTCGTTCTGCTGATAAGGCACTAGCAAGGACACTTATGGCTGAACTCACCACCATGAAATTTGATGGTTTAAAGAGTATGCAAGACTTAAGACACTGGGTATGAATGTGGAAGACTCTTTCTTAGTGCAATTCATTATGAATTCACTTCCTCCTGAATATAGACCGTTTCACATCAACTATAACACATTAAAGGATAAGTGGAATATTGATGAAATGTCCGGTAAGCTTTTTCAAGAGGAAGCAAGACTAAAAAAATAAAGAGTTTACTTCGTTAACTTAGTGAATCAAGGAGTTGACAAGAAGTTCAAACCAAAAGCCAAGAACTTAAAAAGAAACAACATGATATAGCCTCAAAGGTTGCTAATGGTGAAAACAGGGAACAACATAACAACAAATGCAATTTTTTCATGAAAGAGGGGCATTTCCAAAAGGATTGTCCTAAGCGTAAGGCTTGGTTCAAAAAGAAAGGTATACATTATGTCGAGGTATGCTTTGAATCAAACTTATTTGAAGTTCCTTCTAATACTTGGTGGCTTGATTATGGTGCTACGACTCATGTTTCTAATATTATGTAAGGATTCCTTACAATCCAAACCATAAGCCCAACTAATAACTTTCTCTTTATGGAGAATCGAATAAAGGCTCCAATTGAAGGCGTAGGGACTTATAGACTGAAGTTAGATACCGGGCTTCACTTGGATCTAATGAATACTCTCTATGTACCTTCAATTTCTAAAAATTTAATTTCTATTCTGAGACTTGATGCTAGTGGATACACTTTTTGGTGGTGCAAATGGTTTTTTAAATTATATAAGAATAAATCCTTTATTGGTTATGGTATTCTTATTGATAATTTATATAAATTAAAACTTGATTGTCACACCCTGTCAGTGGCGGAAACACAGGATGCGATGATACCGTTCATCGCACAAGATACAAGATCATACACTTTACAATTTACAAAGAAATGAAACTTGGGTTTACATAAATTTTACAAGTTAAGACTTGAAAATAAAATAAACAAAACCCCTCTTGACCCAATCCCCTTGGGTTACATCTTTTTTCTTCCAATATCATTCATATACCTTGATTGACACACTTGAAAATTATACTCGAAAACGTCAACAATAATGTTGGTGAGCTCGTAGGTTTGACCTTAAACCCAAAAGCTATGCCAATATCTCAAAATAGTGGACAATAGTGCAATATGATAGTGAATATATGAGAATCACCCATGACTTAGCATCCTCGCTAATCATGTAAACACGACCTAGCATACCCGCTAGTCGATAACCATGCCTTAGCATCCCAGCTACTCAGGCAGCAAATATGTCACTTACGCACCTAAAAGGCCTACCAGCTAGAGCACTATATTAGGGCAGGACCACAAAAGACATGGCAAATCATTGCCAGTCATCCTTGCCGTGCCAAATACATTACACGCAACTAAAATCACAACCCTTGCATGCCAAACAGAGTACATGCAAGTAAAATCACATCACATATATTCACATAGCAATCATAAGCACATAGTTATCCCAAAAACAAAACCACGTTTCACACAGTACAATTTCAAAACAGTTCAAAACGTATTTGAGTATCATTTTCCCCCAACGAAAAAACAGTAGAAAAAATAGGGCTACGAGAACTCACCTCAACAACAAATAATGCAAACTGCACAAATCTCAAACTCAATGCATAAATAATCTCAACGCAAGCGCACAGCAGTACCCGACCACAACCTAATCATTTACGACACTTTATTAATGTTTGTACAAAGTTGTCTTATTGTACAAGTATTCGTCTTTACTCACACCAAGATTCTCAAATCCGTTACAAAAACCTCTTTTCTTATCACAAAACCTTTACTCTTTATCTCAAAACCATTATCTCATAACAAAACCGTTATCTCATATTATGGTTGTGTGGTAAATTACTCACAACGACTCAAAACACTTGGGCTAAGTGTGACATCAACATTATTTTATCCAAAACGTCGATCACCGTTGAAACGGGGCAAACGATCAAACAATCCAAGAAAAACTGACGATAAATAAGTGGGAGTTCGAAGATAAAAAATAAACGAATAAACATCTCCGCAACGTTAAAGTATACATATACTTAAATATATTTGAATAATAAAATAATAATATTTTATTATTTTCGTCTCTTTATCGGCTAAAAAGGGTAATTATAAAACCTTGTCATTTATCATAACTATGCTTGATCGTTAAATCTCGACACTTAAAGTTTATCAAAAGTTACGTTTCATCCTTTAACCGTATCGACACAAAATAACTTTTCACAATATTTTTCTAAGTGTGGAATTTTTACAAAACTTCAGCATGACCCGTTCGTTTATACAAGATTTCCAAGACTTTAAAATCTCAATTCTAAATACTTTTCCCAATTCTCAATTCCAAACATTTTTTTCCCAATTCTTGCTACCTTCCGACCAAACGCCAAATCCTATATCTCAAAAATACTTTAACAAATGCATTTCCTTCCATCGACTTTCAATATTGACACGAAACATGTTTCACTTTAAAAATCCACTTTAAACGTATTAAACCACTAGTTTTTCCTTATTGGGCCTTAAGGTCCATTATAGTTTTAAAGTTAGCCTGTTAACTTTATATTAAAAATAATAATTGTTATACTTTATTGGGCCGAACTCCAAGTAGAAATCCAAAACCATTACTTAGGCCCATTTAAGCCATAAGCCGAAATATATGTTGAAACCAATAAGCTATAAGCTAGAATATATAAGCCGAAACCAATAAGCTATAAGCTAGAATATATAAGCCGAAACCAATAAGCTATAAGCTAGAATATATAAGCCAAAACCAATAAGCTATAAGCTAAAATATTTAAGTCGAAACCAATAAGCTATAAGCTCAACTATATAAGCCAAAACCAATAAGCTATAAGCTAAAATATTTAAGTCGAAACCAATAAGCTATAAGCTCAACTATATAAGCCAAAACCAATAAGCTATAAGCTAAAATATTTAAGTCGAAACCAATAAGCTATAAGCTCAACTATATAAGCCGAAACCAAATAAGCTCTAAACTGAAATAAGCCAAAATAAATGGGCCAAGCCCTCTTTTCTTGTCGGGCCGAGTGCAACCGAGCCCAAAACCATAATTATGGTTGGGCCGAGCCCAACAAGCATAACCCAAAATCAAATAAGCCCGTTTACACTAGTTATTTTTTAGC
>BQNB010113690.1:0-21891 GCA_026074375.1 Tanacetum coccineum
CTTTATGGCTATCTTGTTACGGGCAGTGTTAGAAGTATATCAAAAAAGTACCATCCACATACATAAAACTAACTAGTATCTCAAATCTAAGGATTTAGTAACGTAACTCATTTACAAGTTTCACTTGATGACGATCTATAAAGCGAGTGACTTGCATTGGAGAAGTCCGACATGCAAATTAATTGAATATCGTGTGAGATGGAGAACCGTTCTTTATAATCAAAACGAATCATATCAAATACTTCAATTCATAAAGTAACATTGTTTAACAATATCCTTTATCCAAATACTAAATAGATCAAATACATGATAATTCTAGTTGACGAATCATGCCTCGAGATACGACTATCGTACTTGTTGACAAGGCATAGATTTCATTAATTTCAACTAGTTTTGATCTTTTAGAATTTTGAAAATACTTATTTCAAGAATTCAATAAGTGAAGTTCTTGAATATCTATGATGAATGTTTGTTCGTATATATTCAATATCATGACACGCTATATCTTATAAGGTGTGTGACATCAACTATTGACAACAATCATCTTTCACAGCTTCTAAAAGTGTAAAGCATTCTTATTCTTTAATGTATAATGCAACTATGCTCTCAGTTGAGCACAACTAGTTCACATGGTCATCATCAAAAATGAAATCATACCATGACTAGTATTGAGTGTCATCTCAATTTGATTTAGCATCCGTGTACACAAAACAACCACATGCTTTTAAAATCCGTAAACAATGAATATTCTCTTAATAATGTTTAGCACCTCATGAACTACAAATTCATTGGTTATTCTAATTGCATAATAAATTGTTGCAATATATATCCTTAGATTTTTATTACTATGGACAAATCCATAATCTAAGAAGATTTCCATAACCAAACATATTTTATTAATATATTCAATTCAATGATTATCTAATAACTTTTGATTAAATACCAATGTTGTCAAATCATCTTGCATTCTGCATGATACAACTATTCCTATACACAATATTTTTTTTTGGGACCATTTCTCGATTTGTGCGTGTCATCCTTGCGCAGGGGCCATGCTAATCTTCTCTGTATCGTTCCAATTTTATCGGATGTCCCCGAAGGGACTTCCTATACACAATATACATAATGAATCGTTTAGTCTGACTTAAGATTTCATTCATGTTCTATCTTATCAAAAGATATGCATCCATTAAGACTTTCTAAATGGTATGTCAAATTGTGTTAGATTTATATACCGCATATGTTCATAGCAATAAACATATTATTTCAAGGTTGTACATTCAATTTCTTAAATCTTTCAGGTAAAGGAAACCTGAACATAATACTCCCACTAGCTTTTAGAAATACTCAGGATTTATCTTAATTATAATTAAATTCAAATCAAGTAAATGATTTAATAATAAACTTAAGATTATCCTCCTAGATGCTTACAATAATCCATACTTGGATTCTTGCCATTTGTACACTTCATAAAGATTTTATAAATTCATAAACTCCTTTGATTACTAACCGTCCTCGCAATAGTAATCATTCAAGGAAGAGTTTAAATTCTATTGCCATATTTCATCTATATGAACTCTAGTATGACAATCAACCATCTTTATATACTTAATGTGCATAGAAAGAATATTTAATCACAATCAATTGCTTGAGTATGATTAAAATCCTATCTTAATACATGCATTAAATATGTATACAACATTGTCCATATGAGTTTGATACCTAGAACATTACCACTTGGGTTTTTCTTCTCTTTGAGGAAACTCATTATAACTTCACAGTCTAACTGTTTTAGTTAAAGATCAATCAAATTTCAAAATTGATTATCTTGTGGACAACATCTTAACATTCATAGCTTGAGTCTTTGTCAAATTCAAAATTCAACAATGCATATTAATGGTTACACCATGATACCGAATTCAAAATTCAATAATGCATCTTTAAACAGTTCACATGAACCGTGCCTTCATATTCCTTAATGTGTTTATAACATTTATCAATCAAGTATTTGAGGTATCCTTGCGGATCTATGAACAAGTATTATATAATTATGAGGTTTAACATTTAAAGCCTCGATATGATATTCACTAGTGTGTTTAAGAAGGTTATGTATTTTGTATTTTTATCCTTTTAAGATCTACAAACGCTCCCACTTGCTTTTTGTAATTTTAGACACTTTTATAATTACTTAGCATGTAGAGGGACATTACAAGATACATTGACAGTTCCTGAGTTTAGTTTGTTAATATCATTCTTCATAAGACTTTTAACAAATTTAGAACTTTAATTTCTTAAGACTTAATGTGAGTCATCACATTCCATAATGATGGTGTCTTATTAACCTTCTAGGTTGGAGTTTTATTGAGTATATTCAAGACATACTCAATTTTCAAACCTTGACAGATTTTGGAGGTAAAATATTTAAGTTATCTATATCAAATAATTCCAAAGAATTTGATTCAAAACTCTAGACATACCATGAAAATGTGGTATTCTATGAGTAATTTTATTGTGAGACATTATCACAATCTTTTAAATAACTTAATATTCTTTAGGTTACATACTAATCAATTGTGTCATACCAAATTGAATATATAGTATTTAAAAAAACCTATTTGCATGCAATAATGTATATGGCTTTAACTAGTTCAACAACTCTATCCATGTTAACTATACATTATTTTGCCTTTGAACAATTCAAGAACTTTTGTTCATGTTATAGCCAGAAGATATAGCTTACTTTATGTTATAAGTCTTTTAACAATTAACGGACTTAGTGTTTATTAATTTACAATAAACATAAACATATTTAACTAAAGTAATTCTGAACGCTTACTTTATGTTATAAGTCTTTTAACAATTAACGGACTTAATGTTTATTAATTTACAATAAACATAAACATATTTAACTAAAGTAATTCTGAACGTCAACTCTTGGCTTCAATAGTAATTTCAAGTTAATCAAGATTACTTCATTATTTGGGACATTCCAAGAGCATATAAACCTTTTACTTGAAGTAGTCTTTAAATCGAGATTACTTCATTATTTTGGACATTCCAAAAACACATAAACATTTTACTTGAAGTAGTCTTTATTTCATATCTTGACATATGTTCTAAATAGGGCAATAAGTCCTAGTAGAATATTAGTTTCTTACCTTACGGTGAAGACAAACATTTAATCATATTGTTCTTGTCATGTGTTGTACCTTGCACACAATAAAGATTTCTCCCACTTGTGCATGGCACAACATCATACATGTAGTCAAACAACACGACGTTCGTTTGTTTATATGTACAATATGATAGTGTCACAGATACTAGCGTTACAAGTAGATATAGAACCATGTTGTTTAATAAGAAATAGTGCACGACTATCCTTAAAACCATGAGTGTCTATAGTTGGAAAATTATATATTATCTCAAGACAAGCGAGATATAATCTGGGTTACTACCAAGATAATAAACCTTGTAGCTCCCACTGAATTAGACAATATTACATTAATGTCTTGTTCAGAAATAAGTCACGATGCTACCACTGGATTTGACAACATTGCAAGTGTTCCATAACCAGTGAAAACAAATAGTGATCTATTTATTTTCCAACTTTCTTTGAAATCTTGATTAGTAACAATTACTTGGATTTCAAAAGTTCTACTATGTAGATAAGGGACTATCCATCAGTGCTATTTATTAACTTGAAAATTGGGCATGCAATTTCCTCCTTAATTTTGATTAAGACAAACAACTATATACATTATACTGGTTTGCCTTTACCACTTTTGCGGTAGCATTGGTATTTCCTAATCAAGAACTCATAAAGCATCTTACATTAAGATGTTATCATTTGATAGCTTTAAGAACATATTCTATAGTTATCCGAATGTCTTATATGTTTCAAAGTACTCACCACCGAATAAGGGTGATGAAATATATATGAAAATATAAGTCATGCAATCTACTTAACATTTAAGTATTCTATGAGTTTGATTACATTAGGACAATTCCTACGTTCCTATTATAACTTTCCGGAGCAAGAAAGATATTAGGAATGAGTCTCCATGTTCCTTACAAGGAAAGGAGTCTCGGTTTGACTTCTTTGAAAAAGAAACAAACCATTGTTTACGGTTTTATCGTTGCATTAATACTATTAATAGAATCGCAAAATTCAATTTTAGTATTTTCGATAATACTTTCTTTAAAGAAAATTAAATACCCATGCTTATAAAATAAACAATTAATTTTCGATAAAGCTAGGATCCACCTTGACATAACCACCACCGCATCAGTTGATCTGCTAGTGATGATGGTAATTCAAGGGGTAATTAACGTTTAATAATTGCATCCAATACAACTCCTACATTATGGGACTCAGCTTTATGTACATCACATGTGAACATTCAAACGTGAAAAAGTGAGCATGTTTATCCCATCATATGCCACGAGTTAAGGTCTCACCTATCTTAACTTGATTAAGTCGGTCCAACAAAAACTGTGATTGAATAGCACTTAACGTCTCACTAATAAGTGTATTATATCACTTTGGGTTACAAAACCATGAATAGGTCTCACTAATCATGGAAGAGTAAGTGCAAGTGTTTTTTTCTAGTTGGATGGCAAAAAGATTACATATATTTGTCTCACACGAAGTTGAGCTCCAAATAAACTTAAATTTAAAGTTATGATCGATGCTCTCTAAGTGTCCAGAAATTGGCTGTCATGCATGTTGGAATTAGTAGACATAAAGACCATATTAACTATTAATAAATACGAGTACGCAGTGGAATATGAACACGTATGATCTTCATATAGTCATATAAATTAACATAACAAGGAAGTAAAAGAAAACGCGTACCTTTTAGCAATTCTTTAATCAAGAAACAATAAAGATCAAAGTATGACCTCTCTACGAATTTGTACACAATACGTTTCTTAGCATAAGATTATGCTAGTTACTAATAGTGTTAACCATCGCCTTTGGAAAACCCTAGAATCAAAACAACCACAAGAAACAATTTTGCTTGTTCCTTGCCGTCGAACAAAGCAAAACCGAAACCCTATGTAGTTTCGGGTCGATCAAGCAAAAGAGAAAAGAAAGAGAGATTTAGGGATATATACAACTAATGAATCCCTAATCTTTATTTATGAGCCGCTCTCATACTTGGTCAACACAATAAGCCCGAACACTCTTTTGGGTTGGGTTTATTCGGCCGGTTAGAGCAAAAGGGAATGGGCATAGCTCACTTTCCTTTTTTCTGATTTTCCTTTAAAGTCCTTATTGTTTAACATTTAATTAATTATATCTAAATATATTTAATTAACTATTATCAACGAATTACGTGTGCATCTCTATAGGCTCAAAACGAGACCGAACATATATTATTTATATGTACATTCTTTCAGCTCCCACTTGGACATGTAGAATAATATAATAACATTGGTTAGCATCTAGCAACACGCCAATGCTCCCGGAAACTTCCGAGTGTAGTTTCCCAAATAACAATTTAAATGATTAATCATGTACAATCGCTTTTTTTCCACAAATGCATGTTTTAAAATAAGATATGGATCGTAGTCATTCTATTTTAATGATTCTATTTCTCGCATTACATAATTAAATCAAGATTACCAATCTAATTGGGACAAATCCAGATTACCATTGGGTCTGGCCAGACACACATTTGATTAATTACACGAGGGGCCCAGTAGCATTATTATTTCAATCCTAGTTGAACGAACAAATTCTATCTTGACTACAAGTATCTTATCATATATTTCAGAATACTCATGAATATAGTCTTATAAGCTAACCTTGTTACTGTAGTTGATTAGAATTATATAAAAAAAGTAAAAACCATCTACATAACAAAATACTAAACTTGTATCTCAAGTCTAAGGATTTAGTAACGTAAATCATTTACAAGTTTCACTTGATGACGACGATCCATAAAGTGAGTGACTTGTGTTGGAGAAGTCCGACATGCAAATCTATTGAATATCGTGTGAGATGGAGAACCGTTCTTTAAATATTCTACGAATATAACCAAACACTCAAATATGTCTTAATTCAATTATATTCCCATATAATTGATTGACATAGACTATTTAGAATAACATTTATTCACGGATTAAACATGCAAAAATAGGACCAATGATTATAATGAAAACGAATCATATCAAATACTTCAATTCATAAAATAACATTGTTTAACAATATCCTTTATCCAAATACTAAAAGATCAATGCATGATGACCCTAGTTGAAGAATCATGCCTCAAGATATGATGATCATACTTGTTGACAAGGCATCGATTTCATGAAATTCTACTAGGTTTGATCTTTGGAATTTTGAGAATACTTATTTCAAATTCACAATAGTGAAGATCTTGGAACATATATAATGATTGTTTAAATAGCACATATGACTTCATTAACTACACAACAAAAGGGAGTATTGGGTTGTTGTTTCATCACATAAAGCATGTGAGTCCAACAAAATACCCTTATAAGAAACAATCATCATTAATCAGTTTCTTAAACTGTCCAAGTATTCTTATTCTTTAAGTATAATGCAACTATAAGCTCTCAGTTGAGCACAACTAGTTCACATGTCATCATCAAAAATGAAATCATACCATGACTAGTATTGAGTGTCATCTCAAATTTTGATTTAGCAATCCGTGTACACTAAAACCCCCATGCTTTTAAAATCCGAAACAAGATATTCTCTTAATAATGTTATCGCACCTCATGAACTAAGGGTTGTGCAAGTCATTGGTTATTCTAATTGCACAATTAATTATTGCAATATATATCCTTAGATTTTATTCTTCTGGAACCAAATCATAAATCTAGAGAAGAATTCCAAATCCAACCATATTCTATTAAAATATTCAATTCTATAATTATCTAATAACTTTTGATTAAATATCAATGTTGTCAAATCATCTTGCATTCATGCATGATACAACTATTCCTATACACAATATACATAATGAATCTTTTAGTCTGACTTAAGATTTCATTCATGTTCCATCTTATCAAAAGATATGCATCCATTAAGACTTTCTAAATGGTATGTCAAATTGTTCAGATTATATACCGCATATGTTCATAGCAATAAACATATTATTTCAAGGTTGTACATCCAATTTCTTAAATCTTTCAGGTGAAGGAAACCTGAACATAATACTCCCACTAGCTTTTAGAAATACTCAGGAGTTATCTTAATTATAATTAAATTCAAATCAAGTAAATGATTTAATAATAAACTTAAGATTATCCTCCTAGATGCTTACAATAATCCATACTTGGATTCTTGCCATTTGTACACTTCATAAAGATTTTATAAATTTTCAAAAGTAAAAACCCCCCCCCTCCTCTCCTTTGATTACTAACCGTCCTCGCAATAGTAATCATTTAAGGAAGAGTTTAAATTCTATTGCCATATTTCATCTATATGAACTCTAGAGTGACAATCAACCATCTTTATATACTTAATGTGCATAGAAAGAATATTTAATCACAATCAATTGCTTGAGTATGATTAAAATCCTATCTTAATACATGCATTAAATATGTATACAACATTGTCCATATGAGTTTGATACCTAGAACATTACCACTTGGGTTTTTCTTCTCTTTGAGGAAACTCATTATAACTTCACAGTCTAAACGTATAAGTTAAAGATCAATCAAATTTCATAGCTTGAGTCTTTGTCAAATTCAAAATTCAACAATGCATATTAATGGTTACACCATGATACCGAATTCAAAATTCAATAATCCCGTGACTCATATTCCTCAATGTTTGTATAACATTTATCAATCAAGTATTTGAGGTATCCTTGCGGATCTATGAATAAGTATTATATCATTATGAGGTTTAACATTTAAAGCCTCGATATGATATTCACTAGTGTGTTTAAGAAGGTTATGTATTTTGTATTTTTTTTATCCTTTTAAGATCTAAAAACGCTCCCACTTGCTTTTTGTAATTTTAGACACTTCTATAATTACTTAGCATGTAGAGGGACATTACAAGATACATTGACAGTTCCTGAGTTTAGTTTGTTAATATCATTCTTCATAAGACTTTTAACAAATTTAGAACTTCAATTTCTTAAGACTTAATGTGAGTCATCACATTCCATAATGATGGTGTCTTATTAACCTTCTAGGTTGGAGTTTTATTGGAGTATATATAAGACATACTCAATTTTAAACCTTGACAGATTTTGGAGGTAAAATATTTAAGTTATCTTAAATCAAAAAATTCTAAGGAATTTGAAATCAAAAAACTCAGGCATACCATGGCAAATGTGGTTATTCTTATTATAATTTTTATGGTGATAAACATTATCACAATCTTTTAAATAACTTAATATTCTTTAGGTTACATACTAATCAATTGTGTCATACCAAATTGAATATATAGTATTTAAAAAACCTATTTGCATGCAATAATGTATACGACTTTAACTAGTTCAAGAACTCAATGTACATATGTTTTGAAAAGATATAACATGTTAACTATACATTATTTTGCCTTTGAACAATTCAAGGACTTTTGTTCATGTCATAGCCAGAAGATATAACTTACTTTATGTTATAAGTCTTTCAACATTTAAAGGACTTCATGTTTATTAATTTACATTAAACATAAACATATTTAACTAAAGTAATTCTGAACGCCAACTCTTAGCTTCAGTAGTAATTTCAAATAAATCAAGATTACTTCATTATTTGGGACATTCCAAGAGCACATAAACCTTTTACTTGAAGTAGTTTTTAAATCAAGATTACTTCATTATTTTGGACATTCCAAAAACACATAAACATTTTACTTGAAGTAGTCTTTATTTCATATCTTGACATATGTTCTAAATAGGACAATAAGTCCTAGTAGAATATTAGTTTCTTACCTTACGGTCAAGAGAAACATTTAATCATATTGTTCTTGTCATGTGTTGTACCTTGCACACAATAAAGATTTCTCCCACTTGTGCATGGCACAACATCATACATGTAGTCAAACAACACGACATTCGTTTGTTTATATGGACAATATGATAGTGTCACAGATATTAGCGTTACAAGTAGATATAGAACCATGTTGTTTAATAAGAAATAGTGCACGACTATCCTTAAAACCATGAGTGTCTATAGTTGGAAAATTATATATTATCTCAAGACAAGCGAGATATAATCTGGGTTACTACCAAGATAATAAACCTTGTAGCTCCCACTGAATTAGACAATATTACATTAATGTCTTGTTCAGAAATAAGTCACGATGCTACCACTGGATTTGACAACATTGCAAGTGTTCCATAACCAGTGAAAACAAATAGTGATCTATTTATTTTCCAACTCTCTTTGAAATCTTGATTAGTAACAATTACTTGGATTTCAAAAGTTCTACTATGTAGATGAGGGACTATCCATCAATGCTATTTATTAACTTGAAATTTGAGCATGCAATTTCCTCCTTAATTTGGATTAAGAAAAACAACTATATACATTATACTGGTTTGCCTTTACCACTTTTGCGGTAGTATTGGTATTTCCTAATCAAGAACTCATAAAGCATCTTACATTAAGATGTTATCATTTGATAGCTTTAAGAACATATTCTATAGTTACTCGAAGTCTTATATTTTTCAAAGAACTCACCACCTGATAAGTGAAAAAATCTATATGAAAATATAAGTCATGCAATCTACTTACATTTAAGTAATCTATGAGTTATTGATTAACATTAGGACACATCCTTCATATCCTATTATAACTTTCCGGAGCAAGAAAGATTATAGGAATGAGTCTCTTTGTTCCTTACAAGGAAATGAGTCTCAGTTTGACTTCTTCAAGAAAGAAACAAACTACTGTTTACGGTTTTATCGTTGCATTAATACTTTTAATAGAATCGCAAAATTCAATTTTAGTATTTTCGATAATATTCCTTACAGAAAATTAAATACCCATGCTTATAAAATAAACAATTAATTTTCGATAAAGCTAGGATCCACCTTGACATAACCACCACCGCATCAGTTGATCTGCTAGTGATGATGGTAATTCAAGGGGTAATTAACGTTTAAGATAATTGCAATCCAATACAACTCTCATTCTGGGACTCAACTTTATGTACATAACTATGTAACATTTCAAACGTGAAAAAGTGAGCATGTTACCCCATCATAAGCCACAGATAAGGTCTCACCTATCAATTAGACTTGATTAAGTCGGTTTCCAACAAAGAAACTGTGATAGAATAGCACTTAACCGTCTCACTAATAATGTATTATAACACTTTGGGTTACAAAAAAACCAAAAATGGGGAAAAAATAGGTCCCACTAATCAATGGAAGAGTAAGTGCAGAGTGTTTTTTCTAGATGGATGGCAAAAAAGACTAGTTTTTAAAGGGTATAAATTTTTACGTGTCAAAACCATGTACAAAGAGCATGCAACATCTTTGTATCATGAATTTTATAAAAACTTTAATATAAAAATACATTAGTGAACAGATAATAGCTATACTCAATCATGAAGAATTTATATCGGATGTAAGACAGAATCCAGCTATTGATTTTTTGTCATTATATAGTTCCATAATAAAACTTATTCAATAATCATGTATCATTTATTTTTGTTTTTCGAAAAACCCTTTGCTTTGATGTACAATACATAACAATTTATCAAAAGCAAACAAAAAACATAAACAACTAAAACATATATCCGATTAACACATTAATCACATACCACATGCATAACCAATTGATGATAACCTAAAATCTATGTGATTTAAATTAAAGACACATAGCATAAAAACTGTCAAAACAATTTAAATTCACTTCAGGTCACGTCAGAGTATAGCTAGATTCTTCTCGAGCCTTAGCTCAAAACTACAAAGTTGTAGATCTAAGAGTCGTGGACCACCCACCAAAATTTCAAATTTTTTCAATATCGGATGAATTTATTATGAATTTTTTACTAACAAGTGTCATAACACTTACGAAAAACGTAAAATTCAACTAATACACATCAAGATCCGATTTTATCATCAATTATGCATGTTTAACACTTAACAATTATTATACATTCATATATCATATATCACATGTCAGCATCCATGGTAAACTTGCAAGATTCACCATGGATCTCATCAAATTAATTAATAAAGCGAGAAGATTCATATTAACAATTAATACATACCGATTATTAACAATTAAACTACGATATCCATCAAATAAAAATTGCATACATCTTAGGGTTTTGTCTAATTAATTTTATTAACCCTAATTAGGGTTTATGAACACAAGATCATCATAAAAAATTAAGACAACATCAAAACCTAGCAATTTTTTAATGTTCTTGATAACAATTATGTAATTTATAAATCTACATGACCAGCTCTTGACGTCACTGTTGGAATTTGTAAACATAAAGAAAACGTGTACCTTTTAGCAATTCTTTAATCAAAAAACAATAAAGATCAAAGTATGATCTCTCTACGGATTTGTACACAATACGTTTTTAGCAATAGAGTATGCTAGTACTAGTTGTGTTAAACAATCGCCTTTGGAAAACCTTGAATCAAATCAACACAAGAAACTATGTTTCTTGTTTCCTTGCCGTCGAACAAAGCAAAACCGAACACCCCTATAAATGGTTTTGGTCGATCAAGCACAAAGAGAAAGAAAGAGAGATTTAGGGTTATATATATCAAACTAATGAATCCCTAATCTCTATTTATAGCCTTCTCAATACTTGGTCAACAAGCAAAAGCCCACCTCCTTTGGGTTGGGTTTATTCGGCCGGTTAGAGCAAAAGGGAAGGGGCATAGCCCACTTTCCTTTTTCTCGATTTTCCTTTAAAGTCCTTATTGTTTAACATTTAATTAATTATATCTAAATATATTTAATTAACTATTACCAACGAATTACGTGTGCATCTCCATAGGCTCAAAACGAGACCGGACATATATTATTTATATGTACATTCCTTCAATGCATTCTATATTTCTCTACAAACTTTGTTAGAAGAACAATAGCTAAATTTAAAATTAAGTGAAATATCTTCTACTATTTGTGCGTCGTGCAACAAGAAGTATGGAACCGTGCATGGTACTTTTGCGATCAGTTACAAAAGTAAGATGGTGATGTCGTCGTGCAACAAGATGTATGGAACCATGCATGGTAATTTCGGAGATACACAAGCAAGATGGTGAGGTCACGCACTCATCCGCACATATCCATCTGATTTCTTGATGAGTCACACATTATAAATAGCGGACGGAAGACATAAGAGAAAACACAACACATTCCACCCATTACTTAACGCATTAGCTTCAATACAAAAGCCTAATACCTCAATCATGTCGAGAAACGGAGTTGAATATGCAGATTGTGAGGCTACATACTATCCATCCATTATCCGTGAAGACTTTGGGAAAATAAGTCCACATCGGTTCATGCTTAATGGAAAGCCTTTTCATTGTAATGGCTTTAACGCCTACTGGTTGATGTGTATGGCTTCTGATCCAACTACGAAAACCAAGGTCACGGATGCTTTTCAACAAGCTTCCAAAATAGGAATGAATATCATTAGGACTTGGGCTTTTAGCGATGGTGGTAACAAACCCCTCCAAACCTCTCCTGGGATTTACAATGAGAACACATTTAAGGTGACTTGATCCTTTTTCACTATTTCTACAGACTTATCGTTATCTAACAAACTCAAAAAACTGAATAAGATGTTGAATCTAATTTTAGTAATAATGTCAATGGATCATAATCAACCAGATAACTTAGCAGTAAGTATCTATTTTATTTCAATTAACCATCTACACATACATTCTTTTCAGGGATTGGATTTTGTGATATCAGAAGCCAAAAAATGTGGGCTACGCTTAATTCTATGCTTGGTTAATAACTGGGATGATTTTGGAGGTAAAAAACAATATGTTGAATGGGCTAGGGATGAAGGCCAGTATTTGAGTGGTGATGATGATTTTTACTCTAACGTTGTTATTAAGGGATATTACAAGAATCACGTGAAGGTATGCGTGATATATATTCTAGAAACAAATGTTCAGTTTTCAACAAAATATTGTTATTTCGTTGTTGAGCATGTTTGTGAAACTTTGTTGTGAATACAGACTGTTCTTACGAGACGCAACTCAATCACTGGTGTTGTCTACAAGGATGATCCCACCATCTTTGCATGGGAGCTAATGAACGAATCCCGTTGTCTTTCTGACCTATCAGGAAAAACACTTCAGGTTCCGCGTCATTCTTTATATGCACTCACGGATATAATATGCATAAGATAAATAAATCCTTTGTTAAGCTACTCGATCTTAAGTATTAGATTATAATGAGGAATAGTTTTTCAGGTTTAAGTGTTAAATTATACGTGTTTAAAGTACAACGAGTGAATTACTTAATTATAACATACACCAAGTATTGTTTATGCAGGAATGGATAATAGAAATGGCAGCCGAAATAAAATCCATTGACAAGAACCATCTTCTTACAACTGGCTGCGAAGGGTTTTGGGGTGAATCGGTGCCAGATAGGAAACAATTCAATCCAGGCTATGAAGTTGGAACTGACTTCATTTCAAACCACCAAGTCAAAGATGTGGATTTTGCTACAATACATCTCTATCCTGATCAATGGTAGCATCAAATATTTAGTAACATTTGAACTCCGTCAATACTTTTATTCATATTAGCATACCTCATATAGCTCACATTAGCCAATAACTCGATTCCCTTGTTAGAATCGTTAAAGAACTTGTGGAAATCACATGTTTTGTTATTCGAGTTTGCACTATCTATTTATATGATTGATTAACAAATGTGAAATTTTACTTGTCCCTCAGGGTTTCAGGAGACGATGATGCCCGAGCTAAATTTGTTGAGAAATGGATTAAGGCTCATATTGATGATTGTGATTCCATCTTGAGAAAACCTTTACTAATTGAAGAGTTTGGCAAGTCTTCGTGGTCTTCGGGCTACACTGTTAAAGCAAGGGATGAATACTTTGGAAACATATTCAACTGGGCTTATGAAAGTGCACAAACTGGCGGGTCGTGTTCAGGTACAACATTTTGGCAAGTCATGGCAGAAGGAATGGAGAACTGGGGTGACGGTTACCAAGTTGTGTTGGAGGAAAGTCCGACAACTGCCGCTCTAATAGCACAGCAGTCTCAAAAGATTGATTCACTCAGCTCGTCAATGAAGATATAACTCTTTGTTTACACTAAAATAAAAATTAAGCATGATCAATAATAATAATAATAATAACATGAGAATAAAGATGAATCTAGCTACTAATTATAGTTATAAAAAAAGTACTTGACGTTCGTCATTATAAATGATGGCCTAATTTAATTAGTAAACTCGATTCATGTACTATGTATTGGATAATGTTTTAATTTGAAGTGATGTTTTCTTGTGATTTATATACGTTTGTTGTTCTTCCTTGTATTGTCTACTACATTAATATACACTAAGCATTATCAAACACCAATATCTCTTAAACTCCAACTAAAACACCTGATATAGTTATCAGCCATTTTAGTTGTGGCTGCAATGAGACTGTTAATCGACAATGCTATATGATTTCATCGAGCATCGCTACACAATAATGGAAATAACCTTGCCCTAAGAATTATAATTATTGTAATCTTACTCCAACAAAAACAAATCAGCCAATCAGGGGTCGCGATATGGATTTTGTTCTCTGTACTTTAAGTGTGATTATCAGGAGGATATATATATCACTGACGCTATTGTAACTTATTTTTATGTAGTACTAAATGAAATGAAATATAGCAGTTGTTTTCAATATTCAAGACATGGTGAACTGCAGCTTCTTCTAAAGTTTATGTGTTTTGCATTGTGTATGCTTAGAGACTTTTATAGAGTTTATCATTTCATTCACTATCATGCAATTGATAGCACGGACGATATTTAATAGGTCGCCTAACTACTAACAACGAAAGGACTAACTAATTCTACTATATTTATCGGTTAGGAAGACACGTCCAAAGTATGTGCTTATTTAGTTCATAACAGGTTCAACAACCTACCACCACCATACACATCTGTCATTCATTTGTAGTTAAAGGGGGCCGACAGGCCGAACTTGATCAAAAAATGATAAGTGTGTAATCTTAACAATAAACAAAATCTACTTATACGAAACAAAATAAACGGAAACTTTTGACGTACTTAAGGCTTAAAGGGTATAATAGACCTGGAAAAAAGTGTATGTGGTTCATCTATTTTTAATACTTCCATGTACATAAAATATTTTAAAAAAAGTACATAACATGCATTTAAGTTAATTCAACACTAAAAGAAGAAAAATAAAGGAACATGAATAAAATACATCAAACAATTGATTATATAACGGTGAGCATATATGTCAAAGTAAAACAAGAAACAGCTAAGAAGTAAGTTACAAATATATGGGAAAAAACCAAAGATTACAAAGAAAAGAAGGATAAAACGCATTTAACGTAGAAAATGGTTACCGAAAGGTTGGATATCTATTCTCCAGCATAGAATAGAATAAAAGATACTTGTTACGTATGTTCTTTTTCTTTCTTTTTATTATAGTCTATATAGATAAGTGTATTTATTAGGGGAGGCCAACTAGCCGTGTACATTGACCGGTTTCGATCTCAAACCGGGCGGGTTTGAAAACCAAATCGGTTTTTGTTCAACGGTCAAGAACCGATTTTGACCAAAAACCAATTCCCTTTGGTTCATATTTAAGGGGGGAAAAGCTCAAACCGGTAGCAACCGGTTCGGCCCGGTTGGGAAAAACCAGTTGCCAATCAATTTTTTTTTTGGTTGATTATAGGCTAGACATTAGTATCTTGTTACAATGACTGGGCTTATTGGAGGGGGCATAACACCCGCTAGTCACCCCCTCCCCCCGTCTTTGCTTGGAAGTGTGGTTTCTTAAGTCGAGATCGTATGCGAAGCTAGACGTGAAATACCAGATGATGTAGAGTTTCGTGCCAAGTAACTTGGCTGTTGGGTTTAGGCTAGAACGAACAAAGGTTGTTGGGAAATTCACAGTGAATCAAGCTTATCATGATTTGGGTTGTAATGATGAAAAAGTGAAATGGTCTAAATTGGTCTGGTTTTCTCAAAACATCCCAAGGCACTCTTTCATTTTGTGGATGGCTATTCAAAACAAGTTGTATACTCAAGATAAAATTAGGAAGCGGGGGTCTTATGATGTGATGATATGCTCTTTATGCAATACAAATATGGATTCACATCAACACTTGTTCTTTCTGTAAGTTTGGTGAATGTGAATGAATATTATTGAATGAGTATGGTACATTATATAAGGTATACATGAATATTCTAGAAGTGGACTTGAGCCCAAGCAACATACTTACATAATCATATTATAATATGGGCTAACACTCCCCCGCAGTTTGAGCGGGAGGAAACCGGACACTTAAACTGGTACGAAACTCCTCAAACAATGTTGAAGGTAATCCTTTAGTGAAAATGTCTGCATATTGATAACGTTAAGGAACATGAAAAACTCGAACCTGAGCAGCAGCAATCAAATCGCGAACAAAATGTATATCAATCTCAATATGCTGCGTACGCTGATGCTGAACCAAATTAGAAGACAAATACACAGCATTGACATTATCACAGTAAACAAGCGTAGCGGAAGACAAATGTGTATGTAACTCTCGTAAAATATTCCTTAACCAACAAGTTTCAGCAACATTGGCAACACCACGATACTCTGCCTCTGCACTAGAACGAGAAAGCGTCGGTTAACGCTTAGAGGACCAAGAGAGTAAGTTGTTGCCAAGAAATACACAGTAACCTGAAGTCGATCTTCGAGTAGTAGGGCAACCAGCCCAATCCGCATCTGAATAAGCAACCAAATCTGTAGTAGAGGACAAAAACAACTGCAACCCATAATCCAGAGTACCGCGAACATACCTTAAAACCCGTTTAAGAGCCGAGAAATAAGGCTCCCGAGGATCATGCATAAAAAGACAAACTTGCTGTACTGCATAAGAAATATCAGGGCGAGTAAAAGTAAGATACTATAAAGAACCCGCAAGACTCTGATATAATGTCGGATCACCATCATCACCCAGTTTGGACTCAGTATCAACTGGCGTCCTACTAGAGTTACAACGAACTATACCAGCCCGCTCAAGGATCTCAGTAGCATACTTACGCTGAGATAAAAACATCCCTGAAGAATCACGCGTAACAGAATTACCCAAAAAATAATTAAGAGTACCGAGATCTGTTGTAGAAAACTCCTGATATAATGAACTAATAATTTGCTGTAATAAAGTCTGGTTCGTCTGATAGTATATATATATAAACAAAGATGAGTCACAACGACTGTGATGAAACCCAACATGAGTAATATAAGATGCAAAGCGCTAAAACAAGCTCTAGGGGCCTGCTTAAGCCCATTAAGAGACCGCTGCAATAAACACACATAATCAGGATGCTCATAATCTAAAAAATCCCAGAGGCTGATGCATATAAATCATCTCAGATAAATCACCATGTAAGAAGGCATTCTTGACATCAAGCTGATGAATCGGCCAATGCCGAGAAGTAGCCAAACTGAGAACAGCCCGAATAGTACCTGGTTTAACAACCAGACTAAAGGTCTCATCAACATCAATACCCTCTAACTGTGTACTACCATTCACCACGAGATGAGCCTTGTAGCGACTAAGAGTGCCATCAGCCAAATATTTATGGCGAAAAAGCTACATACAACGAACAATATTGGTGTTCGCAGGTCGGGCACAAGAGTCCAAGTGTTATTTTTAATGAGTGCATTATATTCATCACACATAGCATTTTGCCAATTTGGATCATTAAACGCATCACGATATAGTTTTGGTAAAGGTGAAACCGAAGACACATAAAGATTGAGACGCTGAGTAGGACGATTAGTCCCGACACGAAAACGTATGCCATGGATGAACCGAAATGGGGTTCGGGTTAGTGTTTGAAAGGGGGTCCAGAATTTAAAGTTGTTGGGTCACTTGTTGATTTTAGGCCGCGGTTAGAGTAGGTGTAGGTTGGGCTCCGGTTTGATTTTGGGCCGTGGTTGAAGATTGGGTCGTGGTTGGATATTGGGCTGGTGTGTGGGGACTATTAGGCGCTGTATGATTTGGAGTATCAATTAGAGTGTTATGGGGCGTGGGTGTTATAGGTTCAACTTCAGGTTGGAGAACAGTATGTGGCGCAACAGGAGCAGAATGAATGGTTTGAGTGATTACATCAGGTGAGTCATCCAAAAATGTGTAGTTAGGCCCCGAGGTGGGTTGGATAGAGCCATATAGAAAGACTGTTTCATCAAAGGTAACACGGCGAGAGATAATTATTTTATTTGTGCTTAATTAAAGACAACGATACACACGATGATTGGAAGCGTGTCCCAAAAATATTGAAGGTGTAGCGGGTGGTTCAAGTTTGTGATTGGTGTGAAGGTGAGGGTAACATAAACCTCCAAAGGTACATAAAAGGCTATAGTCTGGATTTTTTCCAAACAAGCGGGTATAAGGTATTTCATTGTTAATGGCAGTGGATGGCAAAAAGTTTAATAGGTGAATGGCCATATTCATGGCTTCTACCCAAAAAGTAGGTGGAAGATTTGCTTAAAAAGTAAGGTTTAAATGAGATTGTTGATGGTGCGAATTAGTCTTTCAGACTTTCCATTTTGTTGGGAGGTTTTAGGACAAGAAAATCGAAACTGAATACCTTTAGAGGCAAATAATGTATGTAAGGCATGGTTGTCGAATTCACCACCATGATCACACTGAAACGACTTGATTTTTATGAAACGACTTAATTTTTATGAAACAACATAAACTTAGACAAGACAACCGATTTATTAACCAACGGATAAACCCAAACAAAATGAGAATAGTGATCCAAAAGTAAAACATAATATTTAAAACCTAAAAGACTCGGAATGGGTGAAGTCCACACATCCGAGTGAACAATGTCAAAACGAGATGTAACCGAAGTATTAGAACTAAAAAATAGAAGCCTCACGTGTTTGCCAAGCTGACAAGCATGACAAAGAACGGTAGGTTTCTCTTTATTATACTAAATAAGATTACGAGAAACGAGACGACGTAACACTTCACTTCCTGGATGTCCAAGTCGTTGGCGCCATGTATGTTGACTGGTAAGAAATGCATGAGGAATTGGAAAGGGTTATGTGACCGGGTAAAGATCCCCCGTGCTATCGCATCAGAGAAGCACCTGGCGAGTCATGAAGTCTTTAACGAAAAACCCAAACGCATCAAATTTAACAATGAAATTACTATCACGAACAAACTGACGAACAAAAATCAAGTTTTTAACAATATGAGGGGTGATAAGAACGTTATTAAAGTGAAGTGGTTTATGAGGAGTTGGCAATATTCTATGTCCAGTATTGGTGACGGGTATGGTATGACCGTCACCAACCGAAACGGATGGATAAATGCAAGTATTAAAAATATTACTAAGACTAGTAACAGAATCATTAAGGTAAGAACTCGCACATGTATCCATTTTCCAAGCACCACTAGTAGGATCCTGAAGAGTCACGGTATTAAAAGCATGTTGTAAGGTGGCTGCTTGACCCGAGGGACCTGTAGGACCTGTATTTCCGGGCTGAGCTGTGGGACCGGAGAGACTTGTGGGCTAACCCAAGGGAAAACGTTGGGCCTGCTGAATAACCGGCATAACAGGCTGACCCATTTGCATAGTGGGATGAATAACCGACATATTGGGCTGGACAAGTTATGGTACATAACCTGGTGGGCCGATTGCGGTATATAAAACATGGGGTTGGGCCGGTTGCTAAACAAATCCTGAGTGGGTAAAACTTGGACCTGTTGCGTACTGTTGGACTGGGCTAGGAGGGAAGCCAGGTGGGTAAATAATAGTATGATATGAAATGGGCTTGAGAGCTTTGGCCAAAAAAACATTCAAAATTATCATGTGAGTAACATTATTTTGTGGCAAAGGGGTCGTACCAGTAAGACCCAAGGTCCCTAGCTGACCAATTAATTTAACCAACAAATCATTCCTATTATGACCAGACATGATAACGTGTGGTAGAGTGTTGCGAGATTAGGGTTTTCGTGGTTAGGGTAGGGTGTATATGAAACGTAGGGAACAAAGAACCAATTCGTGACCTCAAGCACTGATACGCGGATATAATATACTAATATATAATACCACAAGAGCAATTAAGAAAATTCCCTAAGGAAAATTCACTCTTTAAAATATATATATAATATATAATATACGTATGTTTACCGGAAAGTATGATTTCCGAGGCCGTTTTCCCAACGATTTGAGAAATTGAAACCTCGCTTGATATTGGATACTGATTTGAATGGGTTCGAAGATTGATTGGGTTTTCTATAACTACTAATTAAAAGCAAGCAATTAAAAACAATTAAAGCACTTAACAATTAACGGGAAACAAATAAAACGCGACCAATAAGTAAGTAAACTAAATTTAACTCCTAAAAATGTAAACTAAATTTCTAAACCTAAGATAGGACAAAAGAAAATTTTAGGAAGAAGAAAAACATTTTTTGATTATTTTTGAATTTATTATGAATTTAAATCTATTTTAATCTAATTAAATCTTAAAAAATAGAAAATTAAGTACCAAAAATTTGGAAAATTATTTTTAAACTTAGAAAAGTCTAAAATAACATAAAAACTTAGAAAACTATTTTTAACTATTTTAAAAATTAAAATCCTATTTTTAAAATTAGAAATTAAAGCTTAAAAATGAAAATTAAAATCTAAAAGGTGTAAAAATGATTTTACTGAATGTAAACCTAAAGCTATTTTTTATAAAACTAAAAACTATTTTTTGTAATTTTTAAAAACTTTTTTCTATTTTTTATCGATTTTCAAAAATTAAAGTATAAGAAAAATTATAAAAAATACATTACTTAACGAAAAATTATGAAAAATTAAAGGAAAATCTAAAATGTATCAAAGATTAAATGAAAAATAGAAAGAAGGGGTCAGCTTAAAGAATAAGCTCAAAAAGCTTATAATTAAGCTACGGCTTTTTGAAAAAAAGAGAAAATAAAAGCGTGTATATTAATTAAAGAGAAGGAGAGATGAACGGATGAGCTATTGAAGCATGCTGGTAACACGTATGGTCTATAAGTGTGAAGAAAATTCCCTAAGGAAAATTCACTCTTTAAAATATATATATATATAATATAATATGCGTATGTTTACCGGAAAGTATAATTTCCCGGGTCGTTTTCCCAACGATTTGAGAAATTGAAACCTCGCTTGATATTGGATACTGATTTGAATGGGTTCGAAGATTGATTGGGTTTTCTATAACTACTAATTAAAAACAAGCAATTAAAAACAATTAAAGCACTTAACAATCAACGGGAAACAAATAAAATGCGACTAATAAGCAAGCAAACTAAATTTAACTCCTAAAAATGTAAACTAAATTTCTAAACCTAAGATAGGACAAAAGAAAATTTTAGGACAAAGAAAAACATTTTTTTGATTATTTTTGAATTTACTATGAATTAAAAACTAATTTAATCTAATTAAATCTTAAAAAATAGCAAATTAAGTACTAAAAATTTGGAAAAATGATTTTTAAACTTAGAAAAGTCTAAAATAACATAAAAACTCAGAAAACTATTTTTAACTATTTTAAAAATTAAAATCCTATTTTTAAAATTAGAAATAAAAGCTTAAAAATGAAAATTAAAATCTAATACGTGTAAAAATGACTTTACTAAATGTAAACCTAAAGCTATTTTTTATAAAACTAAAAACTATTTTTTTGTATTTTTCTAAA
>BQNB010113691.1:0-21891 GCA_026074375.1 Tanacetum coccineum
TAGCAAAACGCAATACCAAACAAAAAAAATCAAAACGCAAGAAAAAATTCAAAACGAAAAAAATCAAAACGCAAAAAAAATCAAAACGCAAAGGGAAAAAAATCAAAACGCAACAAAAAATCAAAACGCAACAAAAAAATCAAAACGCAACAAAAAAAATCAAAATGCAACAAGAAAAAATCAAAACGGAACAAGAACATTGCCAGAGAGTCAAAACGCAACGACGAAATATACGACTTTTCCACCAAAAATCGCCTAAAAATCACCCTTTTTGACCTTTTAACTTGATTTCTCTTACACAATTAGTTACCTTATGCCTAGATCTTGCTTAATAACATAAACATTCACACATCTAAGCACAAAAATTCGGGTTTGATTTTTTTCTTTTGACTTCTTTTTGACCCACGAATTTGATCTTGTTGAACCACACGAATCAACCACGAATCCACACGGCCTCTGATGCCAATTGTAGGATCCCAATATTTCACACAATATAAACTAGAGAGAGTTAGAGAGAGAGATGGATGGAGAGAATATGTAAAACACACTAAAGAGTGTGTGTAAAATGATTTCTTCCCACACCCTCTCCATGTGTGGAGAGGGTTTAAATAGTTCTTACAAAAATGCCCCATAAAACGGGCTATGGTGTGGGCTTACAGTGGGTAAAGACCCGGCCCACACCATAAATCATACGATTACTAATAAAAACTATGAGCTATGCTAAATGTAAGAAAGCATGGGGTGACCGAGTCTTTTTCTTAATCCTAACAAATATTAATATGCAAAGTGGAACAAACAATCATTTATCATAACATACATAAATACTACACTTCATTTTATGTATTAAATGTAACAATGTATACATAGCTTGATTTTATTTATAAATAAATTAGTTATCTCCTCATTAGTAAGTTTGAAAAATACATTTACTTTCCAACGATAAGATACACCAACTTTCAAAAGTAAACCAATTAGAAGTGTCCGACTCGAAAGGAAAGGTTAAAATTAACTTTTTACGCTAAAACAAAATTTTAGTTTTGGACACTCTATGGCATTTTGCTTATTTGACAAACTTAAAATTTTAATTAGTAATTGAGACCTATTCCATTGGAAAGTACACTCAAAATACTTCAATTTTGGTTTTTGAATCATCGAAATCCGACATACGGTTTATTTTCTATGAATTTTTGAAGTTTGACAAAAACTAAAAATCGTATGGACAAATCTATATGGACGGATCCAGGGTTTGGTGGATCCGAAGGTCGCAGAAGAGGTGAAATTTTGGCAGAAACATTTATTTCACTTTTAGACATATTATTCACTTTGTTTAGGACTCTTTAAAAGACCTTCAAACTATTGTAACACTTTATATTTAACAACAAAACTTGTAAGTACTAAACAAAGAACTTTTCACATTATGTGTTGCTTGAAAGGAAATTTGAGACATGAACCTTGCTCTATTTTTAAAACCATTTGTTTTGAAAACTAAAGCGACGTGGCTCTAGTATCAATTGTAGAATCATAGAGGGGGGTGAATACGTTTCCATTATCAACTTAAAAACTTTTGTATCAAACAATCAATCAAGTTTATACTACAATAACTATACTAAAGAATATCAAACAAACAATATCATCACAACACAATATATAACACAAACATAGATGCAATGCAAATATAAATATAAAGCGATAAAGGCAAATATAAATGTAAAGCGATAAGTAAAAGAAAGCGCAAACCAGACACGATGATTTATAGTGGTTCGGCTACGAAGCTCCTCTTCGCCCTACTCCACTCCCCGAGTACCCAACTCGAGAGTTACTTCACTAGATCAACAAGCTCCTTTAAGGCGGAGAAAACCATACAACGTCGCTTACACTTTATCCGGTACTAAGCTAAATACCGAGTCCTTCTTCGGGTACAACCAAACCCGTTATGTTTTATGGCCCAACATAACAAACCTTGTGTTTTATGGCCTAAACACATAAACCACCTAACATCTAGTTTGTTGTATAATGATTGATACACAAATGTGTATAATGATGATCCAAGACATAATTGTCAATTGGATGTAAAAGCCTAATCTAAAACATCAAGATCACTAAGCATGATGTTGTTGATGAAGATGACAAGTCTCTTGGCTTGTTGTGATAGATCTTCATATATGTAGGTATGTGGTGGATGATGATGGCAAGATCTCTAAGCTTGCTTGAATGGAGGATCATGTAGAATCATGCTTGCAACAAATGAAAGTTAGAAGCATTATGATCAAGGGTTATTGGGGTTTTGATGATATGATTAATTGTGTTTTTACATTATAAAAACTTGTTTATAATGATCCTAAATGTGTGTAATAATGTGGAAGAAAGGTTGTGAAAAGCTTGGGTGAAAAACTAAGCAAATGGGTGGTATTTATAGAAAACCCAAAACTTGGCCGTCAAGGTGCTACGGATCCAGGTGAACTAGCCGACGGGAGAATAATTGGGTTGAACACTATCCTTAGGGGTTGTACATTAAATATCCTGAACCACCCCATTCAACTTAGACCTAATGCCGTAGAACTTGGTAGCTTCAAACCACTAATAATTGGTATAGAAGGTTGGTAAAGTACCCAGCAATCATTGTTGTGTGCCGAGAATGATCGTATTGTTATCCCCTGGGGAAATAAAACATTAATTGTTCACAGTGACGAAAGCAACCAGGGATACGAGGCTCGTCTACACATTATCTCGTACACCAAAATACAAGAATACATGCTAAAAGGATGTCCAATCTTTTTGGCAAACGTTAAAACAAAGGAGACGGAAGATCAATCGAAAAGAAGTACTTGAGGACGTACCATCGCCAGGGAATTTATCTGATGTTTCCCTAAGGACTTGCGGGTCTTCCTCTGACTCGACAAGTGGAATTTCAAATCGATTTGATACCTGGTGCGCACCCGTAGCTCGAGGCGCCTTATCGATTGACACCTTCTGAAATGAAAGAGTTGTTGGAGCAACTAAAAGAACTATCTGACAAAGGCTTTATAAGACCTAGTTACTCACACTGGGGAGCTTCGGTCTTGTTTGTCAAGAAGAAGGACGGATCGTTTCAAATGTGCATTGATTACTGGGAATTGAATAAACTAACGGTGAAGACCTTATCCGCGCCCAAAATTGATGAAATTATTTGACAGCTTCAAGGGTCGAGTGTCTACTCGAAGATCGACCTAAGGTCAGGTTATCACCAACTGAGGGTTTGAGAAGAATACATTCCAAAGACCGCTTTCAGAACTCGTTATGGCCATTATGAATTTCATGTTATGCCATTTGGTTTGACAAACGCACCTGCCGTATTCATAGACCTTATGAATCGGGTGTGCAAACCATATCTGGATAAATTCGTAATCGTCTTTATTGATGATATTATAATATATTCGAAGAACATAGCAAAGCACGAAGACACCTTAAGTTAAATCTTAAGATGGCTTAAGAAAAGGAGTTGAATGCCAAATTTTCCAAGGTGAATTTTGATTCCTAAAGTACAGTTCCTCGGTCACGTGATTGACAGCCAGGGTATTTACATGGACCCTGCCAAGATCGAATCCATTAAAGATTGGGCATCTCCTAAGTCTCTAATGAAGATTCGTTAATTTTTAGGTCTTGCTGGGTATTATCGAAGATTCATCGAAGGATTTTTAAAGATTGCCAAACCAATGACTATGCTCACTCAGAAGAAGGTCAAGTTTAAGTGGGGTGATAAACAAGAAACAACGTTCCAATTATTGAAGCAAAAGTTATGTAGTGCACTAATTTTGGCTTTACCTGAAGGAAGCAAAGATTTTTTATCGCTAAGGCGATGCTATCGATCAACAGGTTCGGGCGCTATGTTGAGTGAAAAGAGAAAATGATTGCTTATCATCACGGCCAACTGAAAATTCCATAGAAGAACTATACGACTCATGATTTAGAACTTGGAGAGGTAGTGTTTTCTCTTAAACTCTAGAGATACTATTTGTACGGAACCAAGTGTACGGTGTTCACGGATCATAAGAGTCTACAACACATTCTTAATCAAAAGGAGTTCTGATAGAGAGGCCACATGTGTTGTTAGAATTTTGCTAAGTGATTACGATAGCGAGATTCGATTAATCTCCTCAGGGAAAGCAAATGTTGTCCCTAGACCGCCTGAGCAGGAAGAACGAGAGCCACCATTAAGGATTGGAGCCTTTAGTCATGCTATAGGTTTGCAATCTTCCTAAACAAATTTTTGATGCAAACTGAAGCACGAAATCAAGAAACATCAAGCAACAAAGATGTCTTGGTATTTACTTGAAAATTCTAAGGATTCAGAGAAGCTTAGGATGGAAAAGTTGGAACCCCACGCGGATGGAACTCTATGTCTAAACGGCAGGAGTTGGTTGCCATGCTATGGTGATTTGAGGACTGTGATCATGCACGAGTCCCACAAGTCAAAGTATTCTATCCATCCGGGTTCTGAAAAGATGTACCTCAGACATGAAAAAGCTATATTGGTGGCCCAATAAAAGGCAATCATCGCACCTTGGTTAGCAAATGTTGACTGTGCTAAAAAACAAGGTCAAGGAAAAAGCATCAAAGGCCATCCTGATTTTTGGTACAACCCGATATACCTCAATAGAAAGGACAAACATCCATATCGGATTTTGTCACGAAGCTTCCTAATCGTCACAAGGCTATACACCATTGGTGATGTGGAACCGAACTCACTAAGTCTGCAATCTTTGTACCGATGAGAGAGACTAATCCGATGGATAAACTTGCAATAATGTACCTAAAGGAGGTGGTCACGAGGCATGGAATACCTCCTCATTATTTGTAACGTAACCTAGGGTTCGCATCAAATTTCTGGAGGTCACTCATATGCATTGGGTACTAGTCCTGGATATGAGTAATGCTACCATCCATAAACAGAACGGACCAAAGCGAGATGACTATTTCAAGACTCTTGAGGAATGTTGCCTTTGGGGCGTGGGCAATCGACTTGGAAAGGGTTAGGGTTAACCATAATTCCATTAGTTCGAGTTCTCATATAAGAATGAGCTATCACGCTAGCATCAAGGCTGCACCATTTGAAGCACTTTATAGTCGAAAGTGTCGTTCACATTATAACCATTGTTGGGGACCGAGGTTGAGAAGTTCCACTCCACTGTCCAAAATAGTGCCAGAAACAACTGAGAAATCTTTACCAAAGCAGCAGAGAATGCAAGATGACTCGCGATCGAACAAAAATTGTTACGCGATCTAAAAGCGTAAACCGAAGGGAATTATCAGGTTGGGATAAATGTTATGCTAAAGTTTTGCCTTTGAAAGGGGTCGTGATACATTTTGGAAAACGGGGGAAAAAAAGTTAAACCCTAGATACTAAGAACCATTCAAGGTGGTTGAAAAGGTTGGAGAGGTAGTGCTACAAGCTTGAGCTTCTGGAAGAGCTTAGCAGGTTCACAATACGTCATGTATCCCACCTGAAAACGTGCCATGCCGACGAACCTTTAGCCTTTCGTTGGATGGAATTCTTTTGGATGACAAAGCTTTCAATTGTCGAGGACCGGTAAGAAATCATGGACATAGATAATAGTTGAAGCGAAGCCAGCAGGCAATAATCAAAGTTCGATGGAACTCTAGGAGAGGTCCTGAGTTCACATGGGAACGCGAAGATCAATTCAGGAAGAAATATCCACACCTCTTCACAAAGACCGCACCGTCGTCAAGTGCCTCGTCTTAAGCCTTGAGGACAACTCACTTTAACGGGGGAACTATAAAAACTCCGTTTTTAGGGTCATTTACGATGTTAATAAATACGCTATGTATTTTTAGTATAGTACGTGTTTGCTTTAAATCGTAATCGTTAAGTTAAATCGCGTAAGCTAAAAATGATCATTCAATGTAAACGGGCATCAAACAATTAAATGTTTACATCAAGTAAGTGCTAAGTAATTATTTTGAAGATAATTATTAACTTTGTTCATTTTATTTTTATTGGTTGCGTAAAGTGTTTACGTTTCGCGAAAAATACGATAGCATTCCTCGAACCCCCAAAACTTTTCTACGCTTCAACAAATACCCACTTTTATACCCAATACCCAAAATTTTCACAATATTATTACCTACATACATCTATGTCATCTTATGGCTATATGGATACAAAGAAAATATCACAACACTTTGCAACTTGTATGTACATCAACAACTAATTAATGCATATGTCTTCCTTGACCACTATTACCCTAATTTACTCATCTTGGATCTTAAAGACGTCCTATGCTTCATTTGACTAGCCCGTTTTGATAGATAAACTCATCCACTAGAAGAGAAAACACTTAACGCATTTTCATTAACCAAAAACAAAATCCATTGCTCTTTGGTCTCTCCAGCATTGCACACATTCCTAAGATGTCTTAATTGTTTTCAAGGGTTGATTAAAGGTTTACAAGTATTTAAGCAAGTATTGCAAGCTAGGGTTTTCTTGGAAAACTAGGGTTTTCAAGTTGTGTAAGCTTAGATTTTTTTATCTAAATAAGGGTTTAGATCACATTTTCATCATCCTACATCTCATTAAGGTCATCTAAAACTCTTATGTCCTTGACATTTAATCATTTTATCATAATAATGTTCTATGTACAAAAATCGCACCATATTAGGATACTTTGAACATTTATAATGGATTTTTACTTGTGATTAATTGTTTCATGAACTTTTTCATAGTTTATGAGGTTGTAATATCATGTCATAAATGAAATCTGAGTATGTCCAATTAGTTTAAGTATTAAAGTATAGTAACAACTAGTTGTATAAAAAGTTTACTTATACATATCATAAGCAATGTGTAATGGAAACTTGTGATCTTGTTAACTTGGACATTTCTTGGACGAACGATGACGTTAGGGCCCTAGAATTGATACATGTGATACATGATGATGTAATGGATTTGTTACAAGATGGTTAAGCTAAAAGTAACAAAGATCAAGTTTAAAACTTGTTTGTAACACAACCTCCAAACTTTCGTTTTGTTTCAAATAAAAAAAATAAGGTATATACTTTTATATTTTAGAAAATATCACATCTACAATGACAATCCAAGTAAGAAACTCAAAAAAAATCGAATTAATTACAAAAAAGATACTAGTTTTACAGTTACACGTTAATTAAACGCGATATAAAAGAGATTTTACAAAAACAAGTTATAAAATACTTCTAATATATAAAGATTACTATATTTCACAGATGACACTTACTTTAGAGTCCAAAACAATTCGGAATCATAATTTTGGATCTATTAACGAAAGAGTAGGAATTACGCGAGTTTATATACATAAACCTATTAAAATACTTGGAGAAAACTAGGTTGAGAAAACTTACTATGCATGTCATAAAATACATTTTGAAAATATCATTAATATGATAGGACTTTTAATAACAAAGACGTACTCGAAAGAATCGCTAAAACGGAGCTATAACGAACAAAATACGACATTTACGGGTTTTACGATCACTAAAACTATAAAAATAATTTTATAAACTGGTGTGAGCAAAAAAGTAAAACGGTTCACTAGGAAACATGAAGATACAAAAATGTCATATTTTGATACGTCGTCTTAATACGAAAGCATGGACGTAAGAAACAGACCTAAAACGATAAAGTTATGTCATTTTTACTAAAGGTATATTTTAAAAAACAAATTTCACTTTAACAATATGACTTCACTAAAACATTTAGATGGATGATTAGCTAATAGAATTATATATGGTAGTATTACTCCAATGTGATTAGTACTTATAACGAACCTAGATTGTATTAAGGTTGCACTCGTTCATTACCGTGACGCTTTTATTGTATTACTTGATATACGCCACATTCAAGTGAGTCATAGCCCCACATTTTACATCGATTTGTTTTATAAAGTTTTTTAGTAGAGAACATGCACTGTTTTATAATTGGACAACAAGTGGATAAGTTTTACATTATGATTACGTGTTGCCAAGTAGCATAACCCAAGTTGAGCCCATATCATGAACTGTCAATTACTGATTGTAAGCGCGATGTTAAGAATAGATCTAATTGGGATGACATCCCTTTCAGGTGATTAGCTATCATTGGCAAACGAACAATACCATGTCGAACATATGAATTTTCGTTAGAACATCATCACAGGCAATGTAGCTATTTATATGGTATTCAGTTATGTCGACTTCAGTGTCATGAGCTTAGGTAACCGTAATACATTTATATATATGTCTGCATCGTGCTGCTTTATCAACACTTGGGAAATCTTGTGGTCCAACATTATATCGCTTTATCAAACTAGTGAATTCACCAACATTAATGTTTGATGTTTTTACAGCAATGTTTATCATAGGTCAATAAACACGAGGTGCAAGGGAATACAATTGGTGTTTTGTTTGATATCATTCAGTAAAGAGTTTGTCGCATTACATTTTTTATATCTGTCCATGGCTAAAATCTTTGTATTTTGAACAAGTAACAAGATGAAGCTTCGGGCTTTGTCACCAATACGTTGCTAAATCCAATGTATCGGTTTTAAATAACTTTTTGGTCGTTTTATATATATCTTGTGTTATTGATCTATGAAGTAAGACGCCCCGGACCCTTATTCCGCTGCAACCCAATTTAGGGGTGTTACACAGCGCCCCACTCATACTTCTTGTTTTTCTGAGTCAACAAAGTAAGGGGTTTAGCAATCTTATAGAAGTTCGCGATAAAACATCGGTAGTAACCAGCTAACCCCAAAAATGATCGTATTTCGGACGGTGTTGTAGGAGCTTTCCAATTTTACTGCCTCAATCTTACTTGGGTCCACGTGAATACCGTTATGATTGACCACGTGACCGAGAAAATGCACTTCTTTCAACCAAAACTCGCACTTGGAAAACTTAACATACAACCTCTCCTTTTTTAGCAGCTCCAACATCAACTTCAAATGAACCTCATGATCCTCCTAAGTCTTTGAGTAGATCAAGATGTCATCAATGAATACAATTGACATACTTATCTAAGTACGGTGTGCAAACCCATTCATTAAATCCTGAAGACCGTGGGAGCATTGGTTCACTAAAAAGGCATAAACCATAAAAGCAAAGTGTCCTATATCGCGACCATAACGCAGTCTTTTGGATATCATCCTCATGCACTCTAAGCTAATGATAACCCGACTGACATTTTTCACTCCTGACTCCCCAATAGATGAGCCAATCATTGTTTCAGATAAGAGTGAAGAGGAAGAGGAAGTTTCAAAAGATAAAGACACTAAAGCCACTTATCATGATGAACTTGAGGATATTTAAGTCCTACCTCCTCCATCTCCAAAATCAGCTCAAATTCAATAGTTACTAGCTTAGGTTCACTTACTTCAGTCTCAGAAGGAAGAGCTAGAATAAGCAAAAGCAAAAGCTGAAGCAGAAGTTGCCTTAATAAAAGCTAAGCCCTCATATCCAGACATTAACTAGCTTACTGAACTTCTGGTAACTTCTTTGAAACCTGAACTATCTAAACTTTTAGCCTCACATGACTTTGCTAGATGCTTACCAACTAAACTAAAAGAGCTCACCTCAAAAACTACTAGATTGTTTGGAGAGATTAAAAAGCTAAAGAAGCATGTTAGAGACATAAAAATAGAGCTGTCTGGGGATCTAAAAGAGATTCTAACAAAACTGGAGACATTTACTTCCATTATCTCCAGTCTTTCATCCTAGGTAGCTGTACTGAAGAACATTCAATAGGAACTTCTAGCATAGTTTCTTAATTTGCCAAGTTAAGTTTCTTCAGTTCAAGAAAAGCTCAAGACTTTAGATTCTCTTCCAAGTCTTTTGCACAAGGTTACTGACACCTTGAACTGGTTTGCCACCATGGTGGATAATGCATCAGGAGCTAGAAGCATGAATGTTCCTTCAGCAGGCAAAGTAACTGCTTCACTTACTGAGGGGGAGAAGAACACCAAAGATGCTGACACAAACCTAAAATATGAATTAGTTGATCTATTGGGAAAATATGTTGTGACACAGTACTATACCAAGAAGTTACTCTTTGATAGATATTATGACAAGATGCTGAAAAGGAAGAAAAGCCCTAAGATCACAAACTATGAAGTTCTCACAAAGAAAGGCCCTATCATACTAAAAATATATATGGAAGACGGGTCTGATGAAGTCATCTCAAATCTCAAAGTTAGTGATCTACATTCGGGATAATGGAGAGAAGTAATACAAGCTTGTCTAGACAAAAGTGAAAAAGGATGGAAAACCATTTATGATCTGGTAAAGACAAGATTGGATCAGCTAACTCAAACTGAACAAGAACTTAAGATTGACTTAAACAAACCTCTCAAAGAACAAGATCCTCTAAATGAGCTAAATGACTTAGCTAACAAGAAAAGGAAAACAACCATTGACTTAAATGACCATTCCATGTCAACAAAGAAACACAAATCATCAAGTTCAGCATAAAGAAGAGGATCATTGAACAGCTAAGACAGTAGAATGAAAACTGGTTGTAATAACTTTATCTTTTGTAAATGTATTGTAAAGAAAGTTAGAATGAATGTTTATGTTGTTCAATTTATATCAATTGTGTAAGAAGTTGTTTTGCTCACTTACAATTGATTTTAACTTAGGCTATTTGTATATTAAAATAGGGGGAGATTGTTGGGTTCAGTTCATGAGCCCTTCAGTCTTTCAGTAGATTTAAACATAAAATCCCCTAAGTGTTTCTCAAGCTGAAGTCGTTCAGCTTGAGTCACTGAAGCTTCTTCAGCGTCAACTCTTCAGGTCCTTAGAAGATTGAGAAGTATCTTCACTTTAGTGTATGCAGCGGTACAAAAACTAAAGAAGGACCCTTGGTTAGAGCTTCAGTTCAGCTTGGTTGACAATTCCAAACTGAACGTTGTCTATCTCCTTAATAGAAGTTGAAACATGTTGCTTCACTTCTAGAAGGTTTACAAGGTGAGAAAAAGATTGCTTTATGTCAAAAGGAATAAAGCAATCTCCTTGGGAAATGTTACTTCTAAAGTTGGTATAGAAGTACATCAACTTTTCTTAAAAGACTGTACCTGGTACTATAAAGCATGTGTACATTAAATGGAAGCTCAACCACCCATTTAATGCTTGCCATGTGTATTAGGTTAACTTGTAACCCTAATCCCTTTGCCTATAAAAGGAAAGGGATTCCTAGAGAAAATGTTATCTCTTCCAATTAATGTGATACACATTGAAGAGTTTATTTATCTCTCAAACAAACTAACTCGTACTACTGAAAGTTGAAGCTTCAGTTTAGTCATAACAAGTTTGTTTTTGTACTCTCTTAACTTTGGTTAGAGTTTAAGTTCGAAGGAGATAACTCCTCAATTTTCATTCAACCACCTTGCTATTTCGCAAGCAAGGTGTGTCATAGATTCTTTATTTGATTCTAATAAAAGTCTATACGTTGAAAAGTACTTATGTATTTTTAAACTTGTTCTTTATATTTTTCATATATATTTGTTTAAAAATCACTTTGTTGCCATGGAATCTGATTAGTTTAACTTGATAAACCTTATATCAGGTTCCAAGGGACCAACTTTGTCGATTTCTTTGCAGCGTGTTCTATGCAAAATTATAGGAAAAACACGCAAGATCATATCTCGGGTATCTACGGTCAATTAAATAAACTAAATAAACTATATAGGAGACCAATATGCCATATCCATAAACTGGAATATGCCGTATTAAGAAACCTGTAAAAAGTATCTAAATACGTGTCAGTCTGTTGAATACGCTGTGTCATATTCATGAATACGCCGTATTAACAGAACTGACAATAATGTTTAAAGTGCATAAAAATAAAGGACTGATAACGTCTAAACATTCAATACGTTGTATGGTATGGAGCGGATACGCCGTATTGATGTCTGGGAAGACAAACTCGTTAAAAATAAATAACAATCCGGGTTGTCTCCCGGGAAGCACTTTTCTTTCAGCTAGTCCTTAAGTTAGACTTTTTCCTTCCAGCTTCTTTACTTCATCTCATGCCTTCATCACAAATTATCCATTGTCCTTTTTTAAAAAAAAAATTAGTAGATTTGAGATATACTATCTTCGTTTCTTTCCCAAGTATTATATTCGCATCTTCTTATAGCAATGTATTCTTCGTTAGGTCTTAGTGAATATTTTATAGCTTCAAATTTCTCGGCTCTGCATACCCTTTTATTAGGTTGCTCGTCATTCTTATTGTCTTCTTTACGCTTCATTTGTCTTAGCTCATTCCCTTATTCAATGTCATGTTCGTCATGGGCTTTCAAGAATGAATTAGTAACAATGTTAAGGGGGTTTCCATAGTCAAATTTCTTCCATTCCTTATTAGAATGATGTCATTCATTTGTCTTTTATTCCAACTTCCATTTATCTAGGAGTAAAATAATACCTTTTTAGTCCTTCCATCCACTTTCATATGGTTTTTGAATGATAAATTTACTCGTGATATGAATTTAAGTGGATCAATCTCCTAGTTATCCCCTTCGTACAACATCTCATCTTCGCCATCGTGGGATTCAGGATAGAATTTATAAAAGAATTTTTCTACTAGCTCTTCTTAAGTGGTAATTTTTCCTTCCCCTTATCTATCCACCATTGTCTTGCATCATCAGCTAATGAGAGAGGAAAAACCTTCATTCGTAGTCGATGGGAGTCCACACCAGGAATTTTGATTAAATCAAGTAATTCAAGAACCTTAGCAATGTGGTCCACCACGTCTTCATCAAACATACCGTGGTATGCATTATTCTTTAATTCTATCAAAAATTCCTTGCTGAGTTTAATATTTATATCATCGTCGGTATTTGGCTCAGTAGGAGTTGATTCAGCTTGATCATTTTCCATGTATTTCTTTAAAATTGGTTCTGCCATAGTTCTTGTACTATCTTCTTCAATCAACTAGCTCTGATAAGTATGACCTGTAACAAAGGTAAAAATATCAACATGATTTGCTCTAAAGAAAGATATAAAGTTTGAGCACGGAAATCAAATATGGAGAATCAGTTTCTATTATCAGACTATCAATACGCCGTATTCAATGGATCTGAATACACCGTATTAATCTTTTGAACGAATATGCTGTATTGGATGAGAAAGTTGGATACGTCGTATCCAATGGAAGTGGATACGCCGTATTAGGTTATCGACCATAACCGTGTATTAACCTTAACATTCTAATTAAATTTTCAACTCGAAATTAACGATTCACACTTTATTAATTTTGCAAACTTTTTAAATAAAAACTAGTTTTACACTTACTATTTTATAAATTTCATTTCATAATTTACTTTCCTAATTTAGAAAAACCTACGCTTAATTAATTTAAAAACTAGACTTAATTCATTCCTAAGAATACATTATATACTCTTACGCTCATATATCAATTATTCACCAAATTACACGATAACGCATAAAATCATGCTATCATTTCCATTGTCACAAAATGTGAACGAAATGAAATAGCTACCAAAACCACAATTCAATCACTAATAGATGAACACGCATCACGGATTGATATCAAATACTCATATAAGATCACATAAGCACACAATTATAACACATAATAATACTTTAGTCAACTTTAACGGTTTGACTAACCCGCTCAAGTCACAGTTGTCACAGTATCCCCTCCTTAAGGAATTTTCGTCCCAAAATTTAACTAGTAGGTTCAACAGCATAGTCAACAAACAATCGGGGATACTTATCTTTCATATGGTCCTCACGTTCCCACGTGAACTCAGGGCCACGCTTTGAATTCCAACGAACCTTAACGATAGAAATCTTACTACGTTTCAAACTCTTAACCTCACGATCCATAATTTCTACGGGTTCCTCAACAAAACGAAGGGTTTTGTCAACCTTAATCTCATCTAGTGGCACATGCAGATTTGCATCCGCCAAATACTTCTTCAAATTCGATACGTGAAATATGTCATGCACGCTACACAATTCCTTGGGCAATCTTAATCGATAAGCTACAGGATTGATCTTTTCAAGAATTTCAAATGGTCCTACATACCTCGGTGCCAACTTACCTTTCTTTCCAAAACGTATCACGCCTTTCCAAGGCGACACCTTCAGTAACACTTGATCCCCAACCTCAAACTCTAGTGGCTTGCGCCTATTATCAGCATAGCTCTTTTAACGATCTCTCGCAGCTTTGAGCTTTTCCTTTATCAAGATCAGTCGTCTCTTGCACTAATTATGGACTAATCAATCTACTTTCACTAATTCCAGCCCATAGGACGGGCGACCTACATTTCCTTCCATACAGTGTCTCAAACGGAGCACATCGAATACTCGAATGGTAACTATTATTATAAGAAAATTCAGCTAACGGTAGGTGAACATCCCAACTGCCACCAAAGTCGATCACACACGCTCTTAACATATCCTCCAATGTCTGAATTGTACGCTCACTTTGTCCATCCGTCTGAGGATGATAAGCCGTACTCATATCCAATCGCGTCCCTAACGCTTTCTGTAACGTTTGCCAGAAACGTGATGTAAACCGTCCATCCTGATCCGAAATAATCGACACAGTCACTCCATGCCGTGCGACGATCTCATCAATGTACAACCTTGCCAACTTCTCCATACTGTAATCCTCTCGTATTGCCAGAAAATGGGCTGACTTAGTCAGTCTATCAACTATTACCCAATTCGTATCATACCCACTACTTGATCTCGGCAACCTTGTAATAAAGTCCATAGTTATTCTATCATATTTCCACTCAGGTATCTCTAGATGTTGCAATAACCAAAGTTAATGATGTCAGGCCCCATTATTTTTTTTCCCACCCCCCTTTTTGTTTAAAAAACAAGTCAAACCATTGTCTAACATAGGTAGTCAATATCCTTCTATAATTACATAAGCCACCATACATATCTCTAAGGTCATAGTATGTCATATCCGCTCCCGGATGTACCAAGTACCTCGATGCATGAACCTCGTCCATATCTAATGTCCTTACATCACCTATTAATGGAACCCATATAAAATACATACCTCCATCTTCCTTTCTTTCCATTAGTTGGTCCAGGCCACGCAACATTTCTGCTGTCATGTTCTCTACCTTGGACGCCTCACCTAGAGCAGCCAATATCTTGTCCTTAACACTTGACTAATAATCATGGACATACGTGTACTCGACTTGGTTACACTCTCTCCTTTTCTACTTAATGCATCAGTCACTACATTCGCCTTTCTAGGATGGTAACAAATCTCACTGTCGAATCACTAAACAATTCAATCCATTTCGTTAGCATATATTAACTCCTACAATCGAATATTATTTTTTGTTTTTTTTGTTGTTTTTTTTTTTTGTTGAAGACTCTTTATGATCCGTATAGATTACACCCTACGTTCCGTACCAAATAATGCCTCCAATCTTAAGAGCAAACACTACTGCTCCCAATTCTAGGTCGTGCGTTATATAATTCTTCTCATGTGCCTTTAGCTATCTTTATGCATAGGCAATTACTTTGCCTCTTTGCATGAGTACACAAGCTAATCCCTGATTTGATGCATCACAGTAGACTACGAAATTTTCAATCCCATCAGGTAGTGACAATATCGGTGCATTACACACATTGTTCTTCAAAGTCTGGAAAGCCTTTTCCTGTTCCACGCTCCACTCATACTTTTTGTTTTTTTGAGTCAACGAAGTAAGGGGTTTAACAATCTTAGAAAAATTCACGATGAAACGTCGATAGTAACCTGCCAATCCTAAGAATGGTCATATCTCAGATAGCGTCTTAGGTACTTTTTAATTCTTCATTGCTTCTATCTTACTAGAGTCCACGTGAATATCATTGCTGTTAACCCCGTGTATGAGAAAACATACTTCTTGTAACCCTAATTCATACTTGGAAAACTAGGCAAACAACTTCTCCTTCTTCAGCAACTCCAAGACCAACTTCAAATGAACCTCGTGATCCTTCTTAGACTTTGAGTAGATCAAGATATCATTGATAAACACAATGAAAAACTTGTCTAAATACGGCTTGCACACCCGGTTCATCAAGTCCATGAAAACCGCTAGTGCATTGGTTAACTCAAAAGGCATAACCGTAAACTAAAAGTGTCCATATCGCGTCCTAAATGCCGTCTTGGGAATATCTTCTCCATGTACTCTTAACTGATGGTAACCAGAACGAATATCTATCTTAGAGAAATAACGCGAAACTTGTAACTGGTCGAACAAGTCTTTGATCCTGGGGAGATTCTTGGTGGCCAACTTATCCAACCGTCGATAGTCTATGCACAATCGAAATGAACCGTCCTTCTTCTTGAACAACACAGGTGCTCCCAACGGAGAGTGATTTGGTCGAATAAAACGTATATCAAATGAATTCTAAGGATTACGAACTATCAAATAGGGTAGCAAACGAATATCAAATCAAGGGCTAGAAAATATATAAGGGGTTTCACAGGTGCAAATAGATCCAAATCAAATGTCACAAGAATCCTTAAAAGAAAAGGATAGTGTATCTATACCGATAGGAAACGCAAACAAAAGAGTCAACAAAGCGTACCAAAACAAAAGGAACACATATCAGATAACAATACGTTTCAAGATTGATAAATGAGAAAGATAGAATTCTTATACCAATAATCGACTTTACTCGAAAGAACCAACTAAATACTATTTTTATAAAAATTCATTTTGAAACAATAAAGACAGTCGTTTTAAATAAATAAAGTTTTTATTGGATACTCCTAAAATAGCAAAGCTTATATCATCATAAACATATACACCATGAAAATAAATGTATACACGTTAATACAAATAATGTCTAAAAACGTTATTTATATTTTTCGACTCCTTTACGTTTTGAAGATGACAAAATGTAAAAAACATTCTACGATAAAAATAAAGGTATACACGTTATTAGTCGTAAACTTCTATTTCGACATAAATCACTCAAGGTATGTATGAACAAATCATTAAACATGATTAGTGATCAAAGTAAATATTTTTGTCTTAAATATTACATTTTTATAAATGTAATATAACATTTTTACAAAAGTAAAAATTTACAAAATGTTTTAATAATTAAAGAAATATTTTAATTAATAATAAAAATTCAAAATCTGATCCCCCCAAACAGATAATTTTGAATCGGGAAAACAACTTCCCCACAAAAAGATAAAAAGGGGAGCGTCTACCTAGGGGTGGCCCCCTGATAGGTAGAACGGCCTCCAGATATATCTGGGACTGCCGATACCGCCCCTAAGGGACGTTATCTTTCCTTGCCTATAAATACTGCACTATTCCCTGACAGTTAACAAACTTCTTTGCACATAGTTTTTAGATTTCTTTCACTCTTTAAAACCTCATACCTCTCTCTAAAATCTTTGATCACTATCTTGGTTAATATTGAATCAAGTGATCCAATATCTTCTTCCTCCTCGTTCTATTAAGTGCAAGAGAAGAACATTCGTATTCGCCAAGAAACGAAGTGTTATAGATTAGTGATCTTCTATCTTCTTCTAAGATTTAACCTCTATATTGTAATTCTTATGTTATTGTGTAGATCCGGATAGTGTATAAATACATAATTGTTGATTTTGTGTCGGTTAGTATTTTAGGCCTTAAAATACATTAGTAAAGGTGTAGATTGGTTCTAGCTAAGATTAGGATTCGAAATTTAGCTTAGTGTTGAAAATTTGGATAAGCGACGTGTAACGGTTTTCTTCGCCTAAAGGGAGCTTGTTGACATAGTGAAATCTCGAGTCAGATACTTAAGGAGTAGAGTAGGGCGAAGAAGAGCTTCGTAGCCGAACAACTATAATTCTTAGTGTTGTGGTTTGATTGTACTATCTCTTATCTCTTTTTCTTTATTCTATATCTCCTTGTTCACATTTACATTGTGATTATATTGTTTGTAGTTAGATATATTGGTTGTTAATATTGTTGATTGATATCACATATACTCGAATCAAACGTTTTTACAACCAAAGTTTTAATACACCAATTAACCAGTAAACTATTCAGCCCCCCTTTAGTTTCCACAATGTTGTTGAAGCAGGCGATCACATATGGTATATAAAAAGTGTTTAGAGAAGGATTGTGGATGGTTGTGTTGTTTGGTTTCCTGTGTCGAACGGTAAGGACCTGAAGAGATGATTAAGATGTTACTGTGTGTAACGCTTGTGACCAAGTGTATGAACTTACTTGGTGAAGTTGTGAGGGATACCTTTGTTATTGTAAGGCATGTAAGGTTTAGAAGTCAAACCCTTTGATGGATGATTAATGAACATGGGGAGGCCACATGTTGATCATCTGATGAGCATACAAGGAGGCCAAGTGGTGTTGTCTCATTGGCTCATACGGGATAGGGCTTATCGTGTGTCACACTGTCATTTGTCAATTGTTACATCTTAACCGTTAATGTGTTATTGTGTAGGGTCAATTTATTGATTACCAAGTTTTAAATTTATATTTAGCCGACTTATCCTAAAACAACACTTTAACAGGCAATGTACCCGATCGAGTGGAGTTTTGTGGTAAGTAGGGTGTCGAACACTAAGAGCGAGGTCTTAACCTTATAATTTATCATTATTTTAATTACTCTAGTTAAGTTAATTCTAATTACTTGTTAAACTAATTCTATATATGTTTTCTAATAGGATTGGGAGGTTTTCAGTCTGAGAGACTGGCACAGGTTTTATGGTGACAATAATCAATTCTAAACACAATAAACATGCAAGAAAACAATTAGAAGATAAAAGAGTAGTACAAGCCAAATAATAGAAAAATGTATTAGTCATATTAAATCCGATTAAATGCTAGTTTGTTTATTTAGTGCAATGATTTCTTATCTCGAAGCGACATATCATTCTTAAGACTTAGGCGGGACATCATCCTAAGACCTAGACAAGTTAAATCCTGTCACAATTAACGTATCCGTTTAAAGCATCCTTTTAGTTTAATTTTAATCTATCTAGGGATTATAGCAATGGCGATCTTGATAAACCCTAGTCCATCAGGACTTTACCCACTTACTGTAAGCCTGAATTATATATATAGGTATACAATTTAGGGGTGTGAGGCCTTCACCAACTTAGTGGATCATTGTCTGGTGTCTAAGGAACTGTTTGGTCTCTCAAAGGTGTTGCGATTCGTATATCCACATCCTTATTGTGTGTTATGTTACCTGCGGTCCGGTCCAACTAAGCTCTTAATTTAAAAATAAAGACAGAACGTTATTTGTGATCCTATTGGTCTAGTAATATAAAACACGATATAGAGAGCTATCCCAGTATATAGCTCACTTGTTAGGAGCACATCACTGTTGTTAATAGTTAACAAGACCCAGTTGAAATGATAGGACGCATATTTTCAAACACATAGACAAGTATTCATTGTGATAAAACATAATTAAACTTTCAATGATAAATTAAGAAAATCGATTAAAACAAACCAAACAATAAATCTTCATTAAGATGGCTAATACCCTAGGCTATTAGCCCATAACCATTGTAATTATACAAACGTGATCAAATAACCAAGGCAAACTAAACGTTTTGCTGAATGATACCAAAAATTAAATGATTACAAGAGTATAGGAATTACACGGTGTCTTCTATGGAATCGTGATCGATGCTTGACCTTTGGTTGCTCTTCTTTTCTTCATAAAATCGTCTTTTATGAGTATGGTATGAAGAATATGATTTTGCACACTGAAAACTTATTTTTTGAGACTTCTATTTATAGTGTCTAAAAAAGGATGGATACGCCGTATTGGGCTAGGCCAATACGGCATATTGGGGTATATCCCTTGGAGTGCGCACAAAGTTAAGATCAATATGATATTCATTCCCAAATATAAATATCTTCATATCTCTGAATAGTTATCTTGATGGATACGGCGTATGGCATAAGGTGAATACGCCATATTGGGAATTGTTTACACGTGTTTTCTTGTGAAGAGTTGGCGCTGATACGCCGTATCTCTTTTCATGGATACGGAGTATTGGTTAAAATTGAGTAATCTTCAAATGTCTTCATTTTAGCTCCAAAATATGTGCCTTTTAGCATGTCTTCACAAATCACTCCTCAATTACTGCAAATAACACTTTTAAGCAATTAAATACACATTTTTGCAATAATGATACAAAAGTAGATAACTTATTCGGGATAAATGATGGTATAAATGTGACGTTATTTAATGTCATCAAATATCCCCCCATTTCCATTTAAAATTCCGCACATGTCCTCAAGTATGTAGGAAAAAATAGAAGGGGGGTTTGGTTGATTGAAAAGTTTACCGGGGTTAAATTGTCCATTTTAAAACTTTGCTTAGAAAATTGTTTGATTTGAGTTGTATATCAATCAATCAAAATTATGAATCACAATTAAATTTATCTAATGTATTGAAATAAGTAAACCAATAACATATAGAGAGATACGTGAAAGAACAAGATCAAACATGACAGACCAAGGATTTATAGTGGTTCGGCTACGAAGCACCTCTTCGTTCCTACTCCACTCTGTAGTACTTCCGCCTCAATGATTGTAATCTATGTCATACAAGCTACTTTAGGCTGAGAAAATAGTTTACACGTCGCTTACTTCTTTTCAGTCACTAAGCTAGATGTCGATGTTCTTCTTAATCTTAGCTTTAGAAACCATCTAGACTTCACTAAGTCTTTATTTCATCAGAAGATTATATACCTCTCTAGATTGACAAGAATCCAAATCACACCAATACACAATCTACACTATTGGATCTACACACAATCCAATTTACATAACAACACAAAGTAAATATAATAAAGATTTGTGATCTTGAGGAGGAAGAGAGAGATCACTTAATAACAATTCGTATGTAGAAGAATACCGATGTTTTCTTTGCACTTGATTAGAAGAAGAAGGGAGGAAGATGGAATTAATCACTTGAAACAAGATCAAGATATGTTAGTGATCAAGATATGTATTTGAGAAAGAAAAAAAGAAGAGAGAAAAGTAGATCTAAGAAAATTCGTGGCAAGAGGTTATGTTTCTCAGATGGGGTGGCCCAGTATTTATAGAAGACAAAAGAGCCATTACTTTGCTGGCGGTCCTTAATATGTTAGGGGGCCGCCAGGCCTATAAGGAGGCAGCCCGTAGAGTACACTCCTCTTTTGTCTATTAGCGGGGAATGTGTTATCTGTTTTGGAACTTTTCATTTTGGGGGAAAAAATCTGATTTCAAATTTAATGTTTTAATAAAACATTTCTTTTATGAATAAATATTTTGTGTATATATTTTTGTAAATACACTTTTGTAGAAATGTAATGTTTAAGAAAAATAATTTCTTGATTACTATTCATGTTTAATGATTTGTTTATCCATACCTTAAGTGATTAATCTTAGAAATAGAATTTTACGATTAATAATTTATAAATGTATAATTTTATCGCAACGAATTTTACGATTAGTAATTTATAAATGTATAATTTTATTGTAAACGTTTTTATATTTTGTTATTATCAAAACATCGAGAGGTCGAAAAATATAAATAACGTTTTTAGACATTATTTGTATTAACAATCTCCCCCTTTTTGATGATGACAAAATATAAACTCATTTAGTATAAAAATAGAAGTTTATAAATTACTAATGAGTTTAAATACATTCCCCCCCTTGTCAAATCCAAAAAGGTTAATCGTCAAATTGTAGTAGAGAGAAAGAAATTCGGCGATTGAAGACTCCCCCTTGATGTAAGCTCCCCCTTGTTCGGGGCACCAAGAGATCGATCTTAGTATAATTTGTTTGCTACAAAACAAAGTTAGAAGTACAAGTGCAAACCAACATAGCATGACAAATATCTTAAGAGTATAATCCATACTTTAGAGACTTATAA
>BQNB010113692.1:0-21891 GCA_026074375.1 Tanacetum coccineum
TCTTATCGATTCACGTTTATCTTTGCATAATTAATCAACGGCTTAGATTTGCGTAGAGACCCGCCTTAAACATTGAGGATAATGTTTCGTTTCAGTTTGGGGAGGGAATCTATTGATTTGATGTTACCTACTTATTGTTTTGTTCTCACGTACCCCGTTTTCCCTCAAAAATAGCAAAAATTTCAAAATTTTTAAATTTTTATATAATTTTGACTTTCTTGCTGGGTAAGAATAAGAGTAAATTTTGACCTGATTGAGCGTGTTGAGCTCTAGCTTGTTCTTTAACTTTTAGGCTAAACGTTCGCTAATTCGCGAAGAATGAAAAATGATAGAGTCAAGTATGAGTAGGATGCTAAACAAAGATTATTTGAAAATCTTAAGAGCTCATGTATGTAACTTGTTGCTTTTTCTCCCATAAGCTCTTAACCGGATTAATATACGTGCTGTTTTTGGAGATTAAACTTAAATCAACAATTTTTATGTAATATATAGCAAAAATCTTAGTCTTAGTTCAAATTTATATTTGAATTTTTCAAAAAGAAGTCTTCTCTAAAAAAATGATAAAATGATAAAAAAATAAATATAATAATAAAAGCTGTGGGTTGATAAAAGTTTACTACCTCTTGCCGGCTCACAACCGATGTGGTAGTCTTCTAAATAAAGCCCATAGTAAGAATAAAAATCTGAGGGCTTACAACCGATGTTGCAGCCTTCTAAAAGGTCGAGGGTTACAATTGCATAAATGTCTAAATAGTTAAATTAATAATTGACTTCTTTTTGTTAAATTCAAATATGCTTTTGCACTTTGACTATTCAATTTTATAAGCTATGAATATTCAGGAAACCTGAGAGTTGTTGAAACCTAAGGTCTGTGAGTCCCGATACTAGTCTCTGTGGGGTGTCAAAAGCCTGGTCACTTAGCCGTAAGGTTGGGATGTGCCGAGACGAAAGTCGCTACATGGGATGATCTCGCCTTTAAACTCATTATTCTAAGGTGGAACGTAAAGCATGGTATGTTGCAAAAAGTTGATGCATGGTTGAAATTCAAAATAGCACACTCACTTAAGATATAATAAATGTCGGGAGTAAAAAGTTCACAAGTTGCAAATATGAGTAGTGTTAGCATCCTTACTGATATTTAGCTGTGATTTTGTTTTAAGCTTGGTTTGGATAAGTGAAAAGTCGAGAACGATGAATTTATCCTTTTTGGGGCATTCTCGGAATCGAAATGCAACTTGTTCTATGATCCTTAACAGTTATGGAAATAAAGAAAGTCGAAATAATCTCAATTGAAAAAAAAAATGAAAAAAAATGAAAAAGGTTTTAAAATGGGAAAAAGGGGTGTTTTATAACTTGTAATAACTCTCTCCAAAAAATCTTTGCTACTTTTCAAAGGTTGAGTTTGGAGAAGTTTTGAGGTATTTGGTTATAAGGCATGTAATATTGCGTGAGGACACGCAATCGCTTAGTTTGGAGAATTTTGATATGTGTGAAAACACATATCCATTTTATATCAAAATAGACCCTAATAAGACAAAATTATGCTTTAAATGCTTGAATATTGCTTGTTTTGTCTTTGTGATTGTGTAGGTACGGATATTACAAAAATCCCAAGAAAACGGTCAAAAACGGGCAAACACGAACAAGGGAACGGTAGAGCACGCAAAAAGCCGGGAGGAAGCTATCAAAGTCAAACTATGGTCAACCTTCAGTCAACTTGGTCAACAAAAGTCAAGGTCACAAAAAGACAAATCCAAAGTTTCAAAATCAGTCCCTCATTTATAAACCAATTCACAAAAAAAAAATCCTTAAAAGTCCTAACGGTCGTTAACTTTTATTTATAAAAGTTAACAATTGTTATATTTTTATAACAAATCCAAAACTATAACCTGGCCCAAATCCCTTATAACCCGGCCCAAACCCAAGTCAATTATACATCCCGGGTCAACAAAAGTCAAACCCCCAACCTTTATAAAAGAAAAAGAAGCGGGAAAAGTGGTTTTACCACTGTTCACCCATCGTCCCCGTTTTACCCAAGGTCAAATCAAAGGGCAAGTTTAAATTGAGGGCTAGAAAGGGTAATTCAGGTGTCAAAGTACAACATGGCAGGGTTAAAATGTCACTTAAGATTCTCATTGGCCAATACCCAAGAAGGAATGCCACGTTGGATTGAAAGAAGCACAAAGGAAATGGCAATTTACACTAATTATACACTCAGAAGAAACACAAGAAGCTACAAACCACGGATTGCCACGTTGGCAATCCGTGTGAGCTATCAAGTGATCCAACGGTGGATAAGAAGCATCCAATGATTAGCATATTATCAAGGGCTAAGAGTGGAGGACAAAGGAGCGGGGTATGGACCTAGAAGTTTCAAATCATGGCTATAAATAAAGCCTTATCCTCACACACACAAGCACCTAGTTTTAGCTTTTAGAATAGCTTAATTTTAGCTTTTAAGCTTATTTTTCATTTAAATGTAATTTTCAGTCTTTGTAATTTCATCTTTCAAATCCTGTAATCTGTTTTTAGCATTAATAAAATCGTAAGTTTAGTTTCATCACTTGTTTACTTATAAGCTTTTTATATAAATCTCAAATATTTTGATCAAATGTTTCATAAGCTATTCTCACAAGCTCTCTACAAGCTTATCTGAGTCTATAAGCTCAGGTTAAGCTCAATTAGTCTTTAATCTACTTTAACTTTAAAATCAGTTAAAAACCTTGGCTATTTGGATATAAGGCTTATGGAAGGGAAGCTAAAAATGGAAGAGCTTCCAAGGACTTAAACTGGCTTATCATTGATAAGCCAGAGCTAGTAGATAAGCTCATTTGAGCCTAATTGCCTTTGTTTAGCTAAGGTTTAAGTAAGTCTTCATTTATTTTACTTGTCTTTTAATTCTTAGTTTAGATCTGCTTATTTACTTATTATTTTGCTTATCTGCTGGCTTATTTGTACTTATTTCTATCTACTTGTGCTTATTGATATTGTCTAGTTATATGTTCTCAGCTTTTGTAGTTTAAATTTCATTTTGTCTTCATACTGTTTCATAAATCATAAAAACTAAAAAAATAATTAGCTTAGCTTGTAGAATTTTGATTCTAGCTTAATTGATTGTTGATTTATGTTTATTAAGTTTGTTATAAGCTATTTGATATCTGGTACTTAGGTTATGCTAGTTAGATTTTAAAAATCTCAAGTTTAAATGGATTGTGCCATAGTTAAAGGAGTGTTTGGTTTAGTGAGATTTGACCTTTTAAAGTCAAATGCAGTGGATAGATGTATTTGAGCTAGTTTTATAATCACTTTAAATCAATAGTGGAAGAGTTTTTAAAAATTAGATTTCAAAAATTTTAAAGTTAAGGGTTATTTTTCAATCCTATGCACCAGGGGAGGTTTTATCTTAAAGTTAGCAAGAGTTCTAAGATCCTAGGTTTTCTAAGCTTTGATTGTGCTTATTAAGTGTTCATACACACTCAATTAGAGTGTGTATTGCAGGTTTGTTCCTTTAGGACACCTGCAAGATTGGTTTTGCCATTTCACCAATTGCATCAGATAGGTACCACTGCAGTGGTTTTTTTTATCAAAATTTAGCTAGCATAAATAGGATTTAATCTTTAAAACTCAGTAGGACTTTAGTTTACATGTAGGGTAAAGTAGATTAAAACTTGTTTTTAGCATTCTTATTTACTAAGGTACATTTGCTTTTAAAATTCACAAAAGCTTCCAAAAATAGTAGTAATAAAAGATTAGCTTTTAAATTTTGATTTTTAGCTTATAGGCTTTGATTTAATGCAATAGATTTATATCTTATATGTGGTTTGTCTAGTTTTCAAAAGCTCAGCCTTTGAAATAGCTTATTGAGCTTTTTTAGCTTATTTAGTTTTAAGCTCTTAGAGTTATTTTCTGAGTTTGTCATTTAGATTAGTAAAATTAGTTAGCTTAATGTGTTATTAGGTTAATTAGCTTTTAAAAATTAGATTCTTCATGTTATAAGCTTTCTAGGACAGCTTTTGGTTTTTAATTTGGTGCTTATTTGAGTCTTTTGTGCTTATTTTAGTGTAAACAAGCTTTTAAGCTCTCAACAAGCCACTTTCTGAAAACAGCTTCTTAAAAAGCTTTTAGAGAGCTTAATTTTGAGATTGAGCTTATAGTTTCTTTATTAGAGTTGCTTAAAAAGTTGTCCTCTACAACTTTTGTTCTTTAAGTTTTTTTAAAATAAAAATAAAAAAGGGAAGTGGAAGTCGGGGGTGAGCAAGACTCGAACCCCCGACCTCAACACCTCAACCTTTTATAACACACCACACACCACACACTACCGCTGTGCCCTTGGGTCTTTTTCATAAGACTTTTGCACAATCAATTCTTTATACTATTTTTCCCTTATAAACCTAATAAGATGTTTAAGCTTATTTCGCGGCTTATTTAATAAGATGTGATCTCGGGCTTATTTTTCCTAGGTTTTAATTAGTATAATCTATTTTATGTAATTTTTCTAGAATTTTTATAGTTCATTTATTATTTTTAAACATTTATTTTTATTAAAAACTTTAAAAAATCATAAAAAATAATCAAAAAAATATAATTTTTTTTAGAAAATTTTCTTTTATTCTAAAGTTCATAGGAAAATTAGTTTAGCTTTCGTAGGGTCTAAATTGTAAACTTTCGTTTTTTAAAGAACGAGTTTTGTCCTCGTTCTCGTTTTTCGTGTTTTAACGCTCATTTTAATTCCGTTTTTGTTCTAGTTTTTTTTAAACTTACTTTTTAGTCAAATAAAGTCCATTTAAAAAGAAAATTTTATGTTAGGTCTATTTTTAGGAATTTAGGGTTTTTAACCTCCGTTTAGTGGTCCCGTTTTGCGTTTTTAGTTAAATTTTGATTTCCCGTTATTTGTCTTACTTAATTGTTAGAATTTGTTAATTTTAATTGATAAAAGTAGTTAATCAATCCAAACTTTGTCTTAAATTCAAATTATTGTCCGAGCATCTAACGTGGTTTCAATTTCACAAGTCGTTGGGGATAACGACCCGGGAATCATACTTCCCGGTTAATATACGTATTGTATTTTATTATATATATTTGTGAAGATTTTCCTTTTTACCATTGTCCTCAAGGGTAAATTGGTAATTTTCCATCATATATTATATATTATATTTTACGTGTGTTAGATTCTTACGAATCACTCCCCTCAAACAATGCTTCAAGGGGTAAATTATTTGCTCAACAGTTGTAACTTTAACGCTCAATAGTACTAACTTTTGCATGGCAGTAGTAATTTCTGCCCAGTAGTAGTAAGAGATATATAACAGTATTAACTCTATCTTCAATAATTAACAACATGCCTCTATTCATCACAAGCACACTAGAAAAGACTAGATAGACATGTAAGAATTCACGAGGATCCATATTTATGCATAACCCATGAATAAAAGTTAAAAACTGTTATCCAAAACATTAACTTCCTTTTAGCATTACTTCAAAGGTTCATTCAACATCGGGTATTCAATATGCTTCACCTGCAGATGTTAGTCCATAACCAAAAATACACAATCCAAAGTATTTTCTTCTTGACAGCATTAAGTATGACCAATAGTTTTAACAAGCTAGTTATTTAGTCAAAACTAGCAGTACTAATTATACTTAGTAGTGCTAATTGACAAGACTAACATAACCTCTATCAAATTCCTTGAAATCTAAGAGATAAGCTATGTTCCCAGTCATGCGCCTTGAGCATCCACTGTCAACAAATCCCGTATCATCTTGTTGTGGCTTGCCCTGCACATAAAAATAAGGAAATTAGATTACTTTGGGGACCCAAGCCATCACTGACTTGGATTTTCCTCGTGCATCAATGTAATTATGTTTCTTCAAGGTGATTGATGCACTCCTATTAGGTTTGGTAGGTCTCCAAACTACATGCTGAGGCCTTTAAAACATATTGCACTGATTACCCTATACATCATTAACAAATTGCAGTAAATTGGCCTAGCAGTTTTAACATTTTTGGGCTTAACAAGTTTTATAACTGCTTGTGGACTAGCTAGTATTAATCTGCTTTGTTGCCTTGGCAAGTATTAATTTATGTTGTTAAACCTTTTTTTAGATAATGTTGTTTTAGATTGAAAGGGTCTTCTTACAGTTGATAGTGCTATTTTTGGAAAACATGACATTGGTTTAGCACTAAAAATTGTAGATTTGGGCATGGACGCAGTATTAACTCGTCTTTGGCAGTCATGAAATGGTATCTAGGCCAAATTTTTATTAAATTGCTCATTGGAACATGTTCTCTTTGAGCATTAGGGTGAGTCCTTTTGGTAGCTATAGTTGTAGTTCACCATGTTATGATTATTCCCATATTACCATACTTCCCTTTGATGCTTTTGCATGAGATGTACATGATTAAACTCCTCACAAATAAAGCAAGCTTTGTCTTTACATCTCACAAAATCACTTCCTAGTTCATTGGACTTCTACCCATTTCCAATACATTTGATTCCCCTAGGGAGTTTTGATCATATTCATCTCAGCATACCTAATGACTTTTTAACTGGCGGTTTTTCATGATTTTTTAGTTTGACAGACTCTAACCTTTTTATTTAACAGGAAAAACAAATTTCTTTATAAACAATATTAAGTGAAGACTCAACAAAGCTACTTGTATCTTTTGATACTTGTTCTTTTACCAAATAGTTATCATAAATTTCCTTAGAATCATCTAATTTCTTATCACAAATAACATTTGACTCTTTCTTTCTATCCTCAGAACCACACCCTTTGAATTCAGGCTCTTTGAATTCATCAAGACCAGAATAAGACAGATCAAGTTTTTAGGTCTATTATAGATTAATGGATAGGGTGGAGAACAAACATCTATACGCATACGCTTTTTACTTTAGTCGTTTATTGGACTCTCTACAACATTGGTCTAGGTCTCTTTGAGGCCTTATCAAATTTCTCAATTTTAAATTCAATGCCCTCTTTTTCTTGCTTAACTTTTAAACATCCACTTTTAAAGCACAGTTATTTCATAGTCTTTGACAGCTATTCTCTTTTCACGATACTGACCAATTCTTCAATAAAAAGAATCATCATTCTTTCTTATGTGTTAAGTTGTTCTTTAATGTTGCATAAAATCTCTTTTATAAGTAGCTGCTGTAAATTCAGTTTGATTAAGCTTAACAATCAAATCATCACACTGTTTCTTAAGAGTTTCATAGTTTTTCAGACAAGTTTTATCAGTGTATACCTCAGTGTCTGAAAACGCCATTAAGAGCCATGTTTGTATGAACTTGTTTCTTCCGCACCATGGTCACTCCAGTCAATACCTATACCATCATAACAACATGGCCTTTGAAGATGTGTCTTTTTTGGTTTCCTTGCTTAATCGGTGTTGTCTTGATTTATAACACTACCTTCCTTGCTTCTTGCGTTGCATCTACACTCCATGGCAACAGTGTCCCATCTTATGACAGTTTGAAAAACACTATACCGTGGATTTATCATACCAAAGTATCATTTGCAGTAATGAAAATTTTTATTGCCTGTCTTCATTATAGTACCTCTTGGCCTTCATACTTTAGCAGATGAGAGCTGCTCTTCAAATCATTATTCTAGATCATACTTCATGAATATGCTCATAAGTCTTGCTGTAGGAGATTAGATACCATTGGGATTCCTCAATCATGAAGCTATACAAACTTTATCACTGAGATAGCAGTTCTAACTTGAGGACTAGTTGTGTTTACTTCAGGGATAGCAGTTCTTAACTTCTTATGTAAGGGCATAAACAAGTATTATCATGTTATTATGCTAGTGCTTAGAGCAAGTCATAAAGGCCAGTTTTTAGCCCACTACTTGCACCAACAGATTTCTTTACATTTTGTTCAACAATTTTGAAGTTGTTGTACAAATCATCAGTGCTCATAGTTTAAATTTCAGGCTTATTCATCCATACTACAACATGAGTGTTCCACTCAAGGGGCAAGCTGCTCAAAACAAATTTTCGTGAATTTATGTATTCAGTGAGAGATGGTCACACACCTAAAAAATTGCCAAGCTTACTGACAATCATTTGGAGCCTGTTGAAAATAGAGTCAAGAGACTCTGTGCTTGATGCACTAAAATTTTCATATGTACTTCAAAGTGTCTTTGCATTTTGTTAGATAGCTTTCATTACTCTAAAATCGTGTTTCAATGGCAGCAAACATTGTTTTAGCATTAGGGTACTGACTGAAAGAGAGTTGATGTTCATTGGGAAGATCCATGAGTAGCCAAGCTTTATAGCTTCACATCCATTCTTATTATTGTCTTTTCTTTAAGCAGTTACAAAATACAGACATCTATAACTGAAGTTACCTCTAATGTGTTGTTTGTGGTACAGACACCCATGAGTTACCATTCTCTATGACCTCCCATAGAGCATAGTCTTAGATCTGGAAGTACTACTTAATTCTTATCACCCACATCTCATACTCACCCAGTTTGAGTATGGGTAGCTTAGCAGTAGTATTACTATTTGTAGATTCAAACTCCATGTCTTCTACATCAAAGTTTCTCAAAGCAAAGCTCTGATATCACTTGTTGATCCTAATCCTTGATCGATTCCTTAGGTTGTCTAAGGTTAAATTACCTTTTAAATTTTTTTAGCATACTTTTGTGAAATTATTAGTTACATAACCCGCACACATAACCCTTAATTCCATTTGTGAGGATTTAGCCTTTCCGTTTCCCCCAATTTTACCCCTAAATTCTACAAAAATATGAGTGTGCTGGTGACTGTAGTAAACTTTAGAACTTGGCTTGGTATATCTACTCGATACCACAATAATAAGCACTATTCTTAATAGATGGAGTGACATTTTCCAAAACTGGTAAATTTCTAGGATTACACCCAAAAAGCCTATACATGTTGTGATATTAACTAACTACACTGGTTAGTTAATCACCGTATAAACCCTTTTGTTTACTCTCATTTTTAGTGTAAGATACCCTTAGAAAAACATGTTGAGCCATTCCATTCTTTTCTTACACTAAATATTTGTTTCGTTACAACTTTACACCTTAGCCTACCCTATTATATTATGTCCTTAGTCAATTGCTAGTTGCTTTTATGTAAAGTATTGTATTTCTTGTGTCGCAATGCAAAATTTTCTATCTATGGCTAGGTCGGGAAAATTGCACAATGCAATTGGGTACGTGTGTGAAATTTCTATCTACGGTTAGGTCAAAAAAATTGCACAATGCAATAGGAATGTAAAAGTATTGTATATTTTTAATGATAATTTTTAGTATGTTTTACTACTTTCACAATTATTCTTTAAATATCTAAAGTATGGAGGATTATGGATAAATTATCCGGATTTATTAAGATCGTGAAATGGTGAAAATACACCGAAATTAGTAGTGGTTTGTTTAAAAAAATCGAAAAAAGAGAAACGTACAAAAAATGATTATGTAGAGTATTATGTGGTGATATCACCATATTGTTGTAAAAGTATGTATTTATGGATGTTTGAGTGTATGGTCGTTTAGGGAAACTCAAACTAAGGGTCGTTTGTTTAATCTATTGATCAAGGCATTTATCTTTGATTTTATGTCTTCTTTGTGGGAGGTTAGGAAAAGTAAACTAGCAACAATGTACCTTATTTGTTTGGATTTAATCTATTTGTTTTGTTCTTTTTATTTAACAACAATTATTTTCATCCTTCCTTATCCCTAACCTTGGGTTCTTATCGAATTGAGGATGCGGAGCAATTACATGTAAATCTATTCCATCACTTATGGTATGCGTAGTGTGTTTTATCCGGCCTTGTTGGGATATTACTTTTGGTAGTAAGTAAAAGGTTAGAAGTTTCATTATCCTTTATTGTTCCTCATCATAACCGTTGGTTTTACTCGAATGAGGAAAGTGATGCAATCAGGTATGTCTTTTCCTTATCATTTTTGGGTGTGCATATTTGATTCGTCACCCTTGTTGGTTTTATGACTAATGGTGAAGATTATTAATATTTATTTTGCTTGTTCGTTTCAAGGAATTGAGCAATCACATATGTCTATTCCATCGTTATGGATGTGTATATGTGATTTTGTCACCTTTTCTGGAATATTGGTATCGATAGAGACTAGAAAGAATGATTATTTCTTTATCCTTACCTATTTTACCTTTGTAGTCTAGTAACTCCTTAGCTTTAGTGGTTGTGATGTGTATCCTTGCCTAAGCTTTGTAGAATACTCGTCACGGACAAGAATTGAGCGAATTTGTTTACACGTTACCAGCATAGGATTAGTTGATGTCTACCTCTATATATTTCATAAGGGGTTTTTCCTAGAATTGGTCGGATTAATATTCTATTAAGAATGTAAGTTGAAGTGTCAACTGCGTTGCACCAAAACTTTTGAGGTATGGATTGTTCATTTAACTTAGTCCTAGACATCGCTTGTAATGTACGATTCTTTCTTTCAACTACCCCCATTTGAGTGTGGAGTACGAGGAGCCGAGAAATTGTGAGTAATGCCTTGTGCATCACAAAAAGCTCTGAATTGTACTTTATTATCAAATTCCCGACCATTATCTATTCTAATAGCTACTATGGAACATCCAAATTAATTTTGTATTTTCTTACTTAATATTTCAAATTTCTCAAAAGCTTCGCTTTTAGTTTTCAAAAATTTTGTCCATGTATATCTTGAATAATCATCTGCTATTACTAAAGTATATAAGTTACCCCCCGTAACTCTTAATAGCAGATGGACCAAATAAATCCATATGTAAGAGTTCTAAACATCTATTAGTAGAAACCATGTTTTTAGCTTTATGACTTGCATGGGCTTGTTTTCTAATTTTGCAAGCATCGCAATAATGTTTATCATATTTTAGCTTAGGTAATTTCCTAACCAATTCTTTGGATGCCAAAGATTGGATTAAACGCAAATTTGCGCGACCAAGTCTTCTATACTATAAGGTAGAACTATCTACTACCGTGGCAAGACATAATTTGTCTTGCGACTTATTTCCTAATTTCATGACATATAGACCCTTTTTTTAATCCCATTCCTAGTACTTTATTATCTTTAATTATTTCACTACCATCTTCCGTGAATAAGACCTTACACTTATTATCACAAATTTGATTGACACTAAGTAAATTAAAAGCTAAATTATCTATGTGTTCTACGTTTGATATAGTAAGAGAGTCATTAGAAATCGTACATTTGCCAATGATCTTTCCTTTTAAGTTACTTCCAAAAACAACATTACCTCCATCGTATGCTTTGTAGGTTGAGAATAGACTTTTGTTTCCCGTCATGTGTTTGGAGCAACCACTATCTTTAATCCATTCGTCCGACTCAAAACAAGTTCTTAAGCATACCTAATTAAGCAAAAATAAACTCAAGCGCTTGGTCCCCAATATCTCATGGGTTCAAAATTTTTAGTGTTGTACATCCCTTGCATTTGTTGCAATTGATTGGGATATTGGAATGGGATGCAATTTCCCATATGTACAAAACCTTAATTTTGATTGTTATTCCAATTCATAGGATAATGATTTTGGTAAATTGGTCTGCTAGAGTTTCTTTTAGGTTGAGGTGTGTTGTATCTTTGTTGAGAAGAATTATTTCTTCTAGGTGGAGGTGTTTTAGACCGACTCGATTTTGACATAACCTAAACAACTCTTAAGAGATGGTTTCTTTGACTCTATAATCTTCTTATGTATTAGTTTCTTTCTAGTAATAACAAAATCCGATCACGAAGACATAGGTAGGCTAAAAACACGTTCTGCTACTTTTTGGTTGGTCGACGGATCCACGAATCCAGGTATGGTGGATCTGTCACCTGCCAATTCAGCAATCGACCTAATAAAACTTGTAGGTTTTGTTCCGCTTGTTGACGCTTTACTATTATCAAATCCTAAACCTATTTTACAACTAGGCGAGTTTTGAATATTCAACATTTCTCTTAGTGAATTAGCGATTTTATCAAACTTAACAAATTTAATTTGATTTTTCTTAAGTTTGGTGTTTTCTAAATGAATTTTTTGACATGACTCGCAACCAATGTTAGCTTCTTTATTTCTCTTAAGTTTCTTAATTTTCTCATTCAACTCTAAAATTTCTTTTACTAAAAGCTCTCTTTTAGTTTTCAAAATTTTATTTTTGTTGATGATTTTTAACTAATTTCACATAAGTTGTTATATTCAATTTGCATACTATCGTCATCAAAAGAAGAAGCATTATCACTATAAAAAGAAGATTCAAGAGTTACCTCGTTTAACGATTGAGCCATGAGACAAGTTTCATCATTGGTTTTGTCCTCGGCTTCATTTTTGCTATCACATCAACAACCTCCAACAAACGCCTTTTGATCTTTGTTTCGTGGAGGCTTTGGACAATCGCCAATGAGGTAATTCGGATTACCGCATCTAAAGAATTTGCTATCACTCTTTCTTTTCTTATCATCCCTTTGCCAGAATAACTTCTTCTCTTCACGTGGTTGCCTAACAAATTTACCCTTTCTTCTAAAAAACTTTTTAAAGTTCCTTATGGTCATAGCATATTCTTCGCCATCGCTTCCGGATTTCGAAGTTTCATCATCACTAGACTCTTTTTTAGCTTTCAATGCAATGGAATTCCTTTCCTTCTTTCCTTTGTAAATTCCAGAATCTTTTTCCATGACTAATTCATGTACTTTTAGATTACCGATAAGCTCGTCTAGAGCTAGTGATGATAAATATTTCGATTCTTTAATCGTTGTAACCTTTGCTCTCCATTTAGGATGTAGATCCCTAAGAAATTTCCTAACATAGTTCTTGCTAGAGAAACCTTTATCAAGAGCTTTAAGACTAGTAATAATAGTGTTAAATTTAGCAAAACCGCTATCAATAGTTTCTTCTTCAAGAATAGTAAATTGTTCATATTATTAAACAAGAAGATCAATTTTGTTATTACTTTCCTATTACTTTGATGTGTGATTAACAACGATTTCCAAATATCTTTAGCCATTTTACACATAAAAACTCTTTCATATTCCTTTTTATGTAAAGCATTATAAAGAGCCATTTTAGCTTTATTGTTTTTAGCAAGTCTCTTTTTAAGATCGTCAGATTGTTCTTCAAAAGGAACAACCTTTAAAACTTGGGTGACTTTATTTTGGGCAACCGATGGAAAATCACCATTCATGATAATATGCCAAAAATCTAAATCTTTTTCTTTTACATAAGTTTCAAATCTATCTTATGTGAAATCAAGAGATATACACAAGTGTATATGATAGCGATGTAATAAATGAATAAGTAAATGCAGAATATAAATAATTAAAGATAGGAAAGATCAAACCGACGACACAATGATTTATAGTGGTTCGGCTACGAAGTTCTTCTTTGCTCTACTCCACTCCCAAGTATCCAACTTGAGAGTTTTCTTCAATATGTCAACAAACTCCCTTTAGGCGGAGAAAACCGTACAGGTCGCTTACACTTTTTCCGGTACTAAGCTAAATACTGAGTTCTACTTCGAGATAGAACCAATCTAACACACTACGTATTTAAGGCCTAAAATACTAACCTATCATACACATATAATATGCACAACACAAGAGATTGAAGATAGATAAATATTACAAAAGTGATGACACAACTACTCTAATAACACTTGAAGCTTCATGTCTTCGTTAGTGTTCTTCACTAAAGAGTGAAATGATTTGATCACTTGTAATGGATTATGAAACAAGTATAATGATCAAAGAATGTATAAAAATGAAAAATCTAGAAAGAAAAATATTAGAAATGGTTGTCTAAAATGAAGACATGAGGTTGGTATTTATAGCCAACATTTGAAATTCAAAATCTGTTCCTAACAGATGGACAGACGGATCCACAAATCCACCATCACCTGGATTCGTCTTTGGTTTTGCTGGATCTATGGGTTGCAGCTGGGACAGATTTTGTCTTTTTGTAATTAACCCTAAATCTTAACAAAATATTCTTATGCACTTAAAAATCAAATTTATTAGATTCTTCTAGAAGGAAAATATTTCTTAACATAAATAAGGAAAGATTTTATAGATTTGGAAAGATTGTTTCTACTTTTGGTTAATCTTATTTTGTCTTATTGATTAATATAAATAGCTTATAATTAATCATGTGTTTACTTGAAATCATTTGATTATAAAAGGTTTATGCAAATGATTAAGTTTAAATGCAATAGAAAATATCTTTCTTTGATCATTAACTATGTTTAATAATTTCATATTCATACCTTAAGTGATTTGGCGTCATCAAGTAAACTTACGACTAAATAACTTGTTTACGTAAACGTTTACGTAGTATGACATTATATTTGTCATTATCAAAACATGAACATCATTAAATATAAATATCGTTTTTACTCGAATATTTGTATTAACATGCAGGATACTTGTATAACGATAAAGTATACATCTTTGGTTCTGAGTTACCATACTTCAGATAGAACAGGTCTTGATTCAGCAAAGTCATTGGTGGAGCTTTTGGATCTCTTTGGCAACTGTGATGGTCTGGAGTCGGTTTCTCTGGAGTTGGTAAAGATAACCTTTCCTTCCTGCTTTCGCAAACAATGTCATTTCTGGTCTACATGATACTGATGCACTTCTCCTGAATTGCATCATTGTCTCAGCATATCATTAACAGCTTTCTGTTATTTCTTCTATAAGTTCTGGTGATATTTCCTCAGTAGGAACTTCGTCATCATCTATTCCAAAGTCATCCACCCAAGCATCAAATTCATCTAGTTGTTCTTGAGTACCTGAGCATGAGGGATTTGGTTCTTGATCCATTGCTTGTTCTGATGAAGATTCACCAACTGAATATGTGCCATATTTAGACGTCTTCTGTCATGATGGTCTTCATGATCTCTAGTGCGAACAATAGTAGTTCCACAAGGTGCAACAGAAGAAGCGGGTGTCTCAAACTTAATCTTTAATGACCACCATATTGATAAATCATCATTGTGTAGCTTCTCATCATCCTTCATCATTAAGTATAATTGATACTGAAGATCTTGAGCAAATGAATCAGTAGCTTGAGTTGGATGGACATGAAGAATATTGTTTGACATGTAATTCCTAAAAATGAATCAACCTGTGGAGGAATACTGTTAGCACTAGCATTAGTTACTTGCAAGGTAATCTCAACTCGAAGATTCTCGCATTCCTGCTGTACAGCCTCAGCAATCAAAGCAGCCACATCAGCTTGAGTCTTTTGTCTATCTAATAGTAATCCTTCAGCAACATATAATGAAACAATCTTCTTTGTAATCTCATTGACTCGACTATCAACCATTAAAGGAAGCACTTCTTTCAATGTTATTGTAGTGCTGCAACAAGCTCTTGAAAAATTTTCCTTGGCATGAAAGTTTTCTTTAAGTGTCCGAACAAGTAGCCGTATCTTCTACCCATCTGCTTAATAAAACTCTTGTAACGCTTGAATCGACCAGTTTCGGGTTTTGGTAAGGATGATGAATGTGTAGGATCAGTACCCGAAATACTGTAGCATACATCTTATAATGTGCAGTTTGCTTCATCTCTTCCGTTAGCATCCAATCAAGAATCTTCATTCCATTTCCTTCCTTATTCTTCTCAGAGTTGAAGATTGTCTTTGTGGAAAACTAGAAGGGGGGTTGAATAGTTTACCGCTTTTTAAATTAATGTTACGTTTGTTTATATAAATTTAGATTCGACTTTGTGTGATCTCAATATGTGCACAATATGAACAATAAAAATATGTAAGTAAATGACAAGTAAATATGAAAGACAAGAGATAAGAGTTAGAAAGATCAAACCACAACACAAGGATTTATAGTGGTTCGATAACGAAGCACCTCTTCGCCCTACTCTACTCCCCGAGCACCAAGCTCAAGAGTTATCTTCACTATGATACACACCTTTACAATATACACAAATATGACACTTATTTATGACACTAAGCGAAATGTCGAGTTCTAATCCTAGCTAGAACCAATCTATCACAACTAAACACACCACTTCACGATAATTCACAACTTGGCTTCACTTCACAACTTCTCTCTACTTCAAACTTCACTGTGCTTCACAGCTCATTCACTAAGTACACTACTACGATCACACTATTCTATCACTACTTACTAGATCACCCGATCTAACTATACTTACAATAATCACAACATCTAACTTTTGAATTTAAGTCTTCTTGAGTGATGACCACACCCAAAATTGCAAGCCTACTAATAATCTTCTGGAGCCTGTTAAAGATAGAGTCAAGAGACTCTGTGCTTGATGCACTAAAATTTTCATATTGTTGCTTCAAAAGTGTCTTCTGTGTTTTCTTAGTGGCTTCATTACCTCCAAATCGTGTTTCGATAGCAGCAAACATTGTTTTAGCATCATTGTACTGACTGAAAGTAAGTTGATGTTCATTGGGAAGAGCCATGAGTAGCAAGCTTCTAGCCTTCACATCATTCTTCTTGTTGGTCTTTTCTTCAGCAGTTACAGGTACTGACATCTTTGTAACTGAAGTACCATTCTCTTGTGCTGTTTGTGGTACAGATACCCATGAGTTACCATTCTCTATGACCTCCCATAGAGCATAGTCTTGTACCTGGAAGTACTGCTTGATTCTTATCACCCACATCTCATACTCACCTAGTTTGAGTATGGGTAGCTTAGCAGTAGTATTACTATGTGCAGATTCAAATTCCATGACTTCTAGATCAAAGTTTCTCAAAGCAAAAGCTCTGATACCACTTGTTGATCCCAATCCTTGATCGATTCCTTAGCTTGTCTAAGGTTAAATTACCTTGGATAAATCCAAAATAACTTGTTGTAGAAACTTTGTATGTATACTAAAGTGTATGCGGAATCTACACCTTAATATCTAGAAGTATTATGAATAAAACAGTAATTGTGAATGAACAAAGATATAACCAAACGCTCCAATATTATAAGATCAATAATATGAGTACTCATCACTAGTACTAGGGTTTACAACCTTGAAGCTTTTTAAATCGACTTGACAACTATGAAAACTTGTTTTTCAAATAATTCCCTAAAGCCTCCTTTTATAGACTAAGGAGTCTTAGTCGGCTTACAACATATACTAAAGATAAACATAAACTTATAGAATATTCTGATACAATCTATTCTATAATTATCTTCTAATCTTCATCTCTAAGTAATCCTTATCTTCTGGCATCTCTGACTTCCTTTTAGCAGTATTAATCTTCTCTAGCAGTACAAACTAGCACTGGCAGTACTAAATTTGTGCTAGCAGTACTAACTCAGTTAATACTGTTAGTTATAATCTGAGCAGTACTAACCTCTTGTGAAGATTTATTCCTAACAATCCTCCCCTAAACTTGTGATTTACCCTCAAATCTCAAGTTTCTTCTGAATTAAATCTTCTAGCTTATTCTGCTGAGGATGCTTCCAAACACACTATCTTTATTGATTAAGTTAAGACCTGATAAACCTTAAAAGCTCATATGCCATTTTAGTGACATTATAATCCACATGAAGTTTCCATCGAAGCATTCTTGTAAGTGTATCTTGTGGAAGTGGATACTTTTTCTCAACTAGCATATGAATACTTACTTCTCCTAGCATCAATAAGTGAACTCCACAAGAATCATAGAGTTTCCATTCTATCAACTCTTGACTGTTATGATTTTTCCAAACTGCATCATCACTATTTGGTTCAAACATAACCTTCATGTCTCCCCAAAGCATTAGATCATCAAAACCTGGTCTTGTAGATGCATACTTCTCATTAAACAGTCTATATAACACAATCAAATCTTCTCTATCAAAATCATTCAGCATCTGAGTAAAGAATATATAAGTCTTGTAACTTCCAGCTGCCCTATGTATCACATAATATCCTACATCTTCTTTGCAATACGATTTACAACCAATTATTGGGGATTTAACAGCCAATAGAGTCACACTAATTAATTCTTCAGATTTAGAAATAACTTCTACATACTCCATAAGTTTTTCTGGATCATCCTGTTTCTTTTGTCTTTTGTCCTTGTCCTCTTTAGTTTTGAAGCCTTTCTTTTCAATCTTCCTTCAGCTTTCCTAGAGCTTTCTTTCACAACTTGTTCAGATATAACATCTTCTTTCTGAACTGTCTCTTCTTTAACTTGTTTTGAAGACTCTTCATCCTTTTTCTTTTCCTTTTCTTCTTCAGTAGATTGCTTTTGAATAAAACCTAATCTCTTCATAACCTCTTTTTCAATCTCAAAATCCTTAGGTACAAAGGCTTGATTTCGATCCTATACTCTTTCAAATATAGTTGTAATCTCTTCATATTTCATTCATTTGAAATGACTCAGCTTGTATCCTTCCCGATTCTTTAAATACAAACACATGTTCTTCCTAACTTCAGCTACAGAGAAAGATCTATTCTAAAGTGTATGATATCTTACCACAGCAGGATCACTCCAATCAATATCATGAGCTTCACTTGATTTAGATGCAACCTCTTCTCTTTCATCCAGATGCTTTTGTAATTCCAAAGCTTTTTCTAAATCATACTTCTCTTGTTCTTGTCTTGCTGTACTCTTTGCTAATCCTTCAGCATGTAGCTTCTAAGCTAATTCTTCATCATGTCCTATCTATATCATCTCTCTCTTCTTGATTTTCTTTGAAGGCTCTGACTCTTGCATAATAGCTTTTCCTTTATCTTTTACTACACTCCTTTTGATATTTACCAATGTTTCATCAAGAGTTATTTCATCATCATCATTTTGAGGACTAGCAGTACTAAAATCTACATCACTCTCCATTCCATGCTCAGCTGTCTCATGTGCCTCCCCTTGCTTACTGCTTTTTGACCAAGTTTACATTTTCTTCTTGATTAATTTCTTTAATCATCCTCCCCTCTTTGGAAGGATCCTTAATATCCAAACTGGCTTCTTCATCTTCTGAGGAGTTAACAATTTTACTTCTTCTTTTGAGCTTGAGCTTGTTCTCTAATTTCTTTACTCTTTTAGTGAGAGTGATAACGGACTTGTTGTAAACAGTTTTAGTGCTTCTGAGTTCATCCTCCAATGTTGTAACCTTATCTAACAGTTTTGTACATATTTCCATCAATTACAAAAGTTGCATACTACCCTCCCCACTTCGAGATGTGTTACCTTCTACGAGTGGTGGTTCATTGGGTAAGTTAGATAGCCTTTTAGGCCTAGCCTGAATAGGACTACCCCCATGGTACAGTGGCACCCGGGACCACCTTCTGAGCTAGTTCTTAGAGAACTTAGTCTAGATGGTGTTGACTTGGTTTGGGTCTTAGATATGTTACCACTGCCCTGCTCTGCTTCTAAGCTAGAAGCAGTAGTGGTAGCCCTCCCCAATCCATCATGCATCTCCATAGTGATGGCCTCATCTACAACATGTGGTAAGACATTGGACTGAGGTATCCTAATGCCTATTCTTCTTGATTTGGTCCTGGTTGTCCTATAGGTGATGGATATATTTTATAGTTGTGGAGATGTTTCAATAACAGTGGGTGTGTGTTGGGTCCTAACTGGGCTTGTTGGACCTTCACCCTGAGATAATTGTTCATGAACAAGCATTGTTGGAAACAATGCTGTTTCTACCCCCGAAAAACCCATAGATCCCCTCTTCATATTGCTAAAAACTTTTTGTGTTAGAGCCGGAGCAATATAAAGTCTCTTATGAGAGGTGTTGAGTCTAGTGTCTTTGTTTAAAAACAATTGTAAAAATCTTGGATACATTAAAAATTTATATTTATTCTCCAAGTTTTTCACTATACCATCAAAAATTAGTTTAGAAAAATTAAACATTCAATTTGTGGCCAGACAAATTATAACAGTTGCTATGTTACTACTAAACTGTTCCCAAGAAGTTTTCTTTGGGCTTAGACAATAAAGGATGGTATGGATCAAAAATTTCCATTGTGGAGAAAATTGGCTTTTTTTAAAAGTTAGTTTATCAGAATCTGTCACATACCCCATCAAAGCAAGTTGTTTAAAAATTTTAGTTGTTGGTAAAGTACTAATACCATCAGCATCTGCCAATTTGAGATGTCTCCTGACAGAAGCTTCAGTAATAGACTTTTCTTGACCATCAACTGTTGCAATTAACTCTATTTCTTCATTGTCAAGTGTTCTGACACTATCAGTGCACCAGAACTGATTGATAAGAGAAACATAAATAGTTGGAGTTTCAGTTAAAGCATACCTGATGTGGCTAGCATTTAGAAAGTCCACTATTTGATGAAAGCCCTCACTTCCTTGAGGCTTCGATAAGAAAGCGACCATATTATGCTTATCACATAATTGCAAGTTTACCATTAGAGATTGATAAGAAGAGTAAAACTTGATTATGGTTCTGGGTTTTGGTCGATTATGATAGTATGAGATTTTGACAAGAGCAATTGAGATAATATAAATGAAACTTAAGGGTTTTGATATGATTGACTGAATAAATAGTGATTTTAACTTGAAGAAATCTTATAAGTTAGAGAAGTATCACGAATTATCCAATTGAAGTAACCTATAAGCAAAATACGTGGCAAAAATATCTCAACGGTTATATCTAATTATTTTTTAAAGAAACTTGTTTCTCCGCCAAACAGTACAAATGGTAACATAGCAATACTAAGTTAACGCTAGCAGTATTAACTTTTTGCCTAGCAGTACTAAGTTTGTCTGACAGTATTAACTCTTTCTCTAATAATTATGCAACAATATGCCTCTATTCATCACAAACACACTAGATAGACATGTGAGAATTCATGAGGATCCATATTTATACATAACCCATGAGTAAAAGTTAAGAACTGTTAAACCTCCCCTCAAATAATACTTCAAAGGTCAGCAATCAGCAGTATCTCTTATAGCAAACTTCATAATTGGTATCATCAAATTTAATCATACTGCTTGCTTATCCTGCAAGTGTTAGTCCAAAACCAAGAAAAACACAATCCAAAGCATTTTCTTGTTTAGCAGTATTAATTTTGACTAGCAGTTTTAACTAACAGTATTAAGTATAACTGACAGTACTAGTTATACTTAGCAGTACTAATGGATACAACTAATAGTACTAATCCTTTACAAAACTTTACAAAGACATAAAGAGATTTAAACATTAAGGATTAAGCATTCTAATACTTGAGACCAAGTACTGAAACCTTCCAGCATCAAAACCTTTTGTAAGAAGATCTGCAACATTATATTCAATATCAATTTTAACCATTTGAATTAACTTTTTAGCATTGCAATCTCTTATAAAATGATGTTTAATCTCTATATGTTTTGTTTTAGAATGTTGAACAGGATTTTCAATAATGCAAATAGTACTGTTATTATCAATGTGAATCATAGTATTCATGAAATTATACCCATAATCCAGCAATTGATTTTGAATCCAGAGTACTTGTCCACAACAACTAGCAGCAGCCACATATTCAGCTTCAGTTATAGAGGTAGCAACCACAATTTGCTTCTTGCACTGCTAAGATATCAACCTGTTTCCTAAAAACTAACAACTTCCAGTTGTTGACTTCCTATCTTGAGTGGCTCCAACATAGTCACTATCAGTATAAGCAACTAGTTCAAATGAAGAATCTCCAGAATACCAAAGGCCTAAAGTTAGTTTGCCTTTCAAATATCTAAAAATTCTCTTTACAACTAAGAGATGTGATGTCTTAGGAGTAACTTGGAATCTAGCACATGCATATACTGCAAACATGATATCTGGTCTAGATGTTGTAAAATACATCAAGGACCTAAACTACTAGTATTAACTTTAAGGCTGGCAGTATTAACATGTTGTCCGGCAGCATTAACTTCTTTAGGACTACTATCATCTTCAGACTTATCTTTTTCACCATTCTCATTATCTGGACCATCTTCAAC